>CAUYQG010141290.1:0-11566 GCA_963574415.1 Tarsius wallacei
TACAGTACAACAGCTGGCATACAGGCACTGGCATCGAGTGAAAATGCAAGAAGAGTTACTGACTGGAGAAGGGAGAGGTCATGAGAGATGGTAGAGGAGGGATCATCAGCAACAGGAGACAGAGGGCAAGCTGCAGTTTCATTCATGCCTGATGCCTGGTGGGCACAGGTTCTGGTTCCTTGCTGGATTCAATTATATCTACCCTCTTGAATAAACAATTCAGTGATTTCTGGGTAGTAGCTTTTTTTTTTCTCATAATAGATGACACAATAGCACTTAATTGCATTCTGAATGGCTGCTGCAACCTTTGTGTATTGTTCAGGTTTTGTGCATGAAAAACTAACAGTGCCTCCTCTAATAAAGAAAATCCCCTTGCCATTTTCTGCATTGTGAATCTCTTTGGTTCTTTTTATTTTTTTTTTGAGTTGGAGTCTTACTCCGTTGCCCAGACTGGAGTGCAGTGGCCACTCCCGGCCACTGCAGCCTCCACCTGCTGGGCTCCGGCGATCCTTCCTCCTCAGCCTTCCGAGTAGCCAGAATTACAGGCACACGCTACCATGCCCGGCTGATTTTTTTGATTTATTATAGAGATGAGGTCTCACCAAGTTGCCCAGGCGGGTCTCGAACCCACAGGCTCAGGCAATCCACTCACCTCAGCCTCCCAAAGCACGGGATTACAGGCTGAGCCAACGAGCCCGGCTCTCTTTGGTTCTTTAGTGACTTCTTCCTCCTGTCTCTCTTCAGCCTTTCTCTGGGCCACCAATTTCATCAGGTCTTCATTAGTAAGTTCCTCATGTTGCACAGCAAGGCCTTTAATGAAGCTGTCCTTTTGCAGATTTAGCTACAGCTTCTTGCTGAGGGTCACTAAGTTGCTAAAGACCTTCTTGGTTTCTTCATCCACCTTCTCAATTTCACAAAAATCATGAATACAACTGCAGGCAAAGGCTCTTCCATTCATGGTGACAGCTGTAATCTTAAGCCAAGAAAAGTCATTTTTTAAATGACCTTGTAGATACTATAATCTTCCAAAGTTATCACAGCTTGTTTCTGATTAATCACTTGCCTTTACTGCCTGAAGAAAAGTGTGCCATAAACAATATTTCTTGAAAGTCACTGTAATTCCCTTGTCCATAGGTTGGATATGCAATGTTGTACTCAGTGGCAGATGAAAGTCATCCATGAATTCAGGGTGACCTGGAGCGTTGTCGAGCAGCAAAAGATTGTTGAATACAATGTCCTTCTCCAAGCAATATTTCTCTACCTCTGGGATAAAGTGGAAATACTAGTCCTGGAAAATGGCTGGCGTAACCCAGGCTTTGGTGTTACTCTTCCACATAACAGGAAGAGAGCCCTTGGCTATGATTTTAAGTGCTCTTAGGTTCTCTGAATGATCAACTAAGAGAAGCTTCAGCTTCATGTTGCTGGAAACACTGCCACCAAACAACAGAGTTAGCCTATCCGTGCTGCTTTATTGCCTGGGGGCAACTTTTCCTCCTTCGTGATGTAAGGAGGCATCCTCTTCCAGTACAGTCCTACCTCATCCACATTAAAAGCACACTCAGGTAAATACTTGCCTTCATCAATAATTTCTCAAAACATTTCAAGAAATTCCTGGGCAGCTACTGTATCTGTACTTACTACTTTGCCACTTACATTTTATTTTTATTTTTTTAGATACAGGGTCTTGCTATGTGACCCAGGCTGGTCTTGAACTCCTCACCTCAGGTAATCCTTCAGTCACTGCCTCCCAAAATGCTGAGATTACAGACATGAGCCACCATGTCCAGCCAACCACTTACTTTTATATTGTGAGGGTTGACTCTAGCCTTGAACCAATGAAACCAGCCATGATTGGTATTCAAAATGCATCCTCTACTTCTTCACTGTGTTTCTTCTTCAAGTCTTCATAAAGGCTTTTATCTTTCTCTTGACTCAGCATTATGATGAGCGGGACTTGATGCTGATCCTACATCCACACACTGAAAAACTGGTCCATCTTCTCCATACTTCATTATTATTGTCAACATCACTGGCAGAGCAGACTTCACGTGTTCCATGATCTTGTTCTTGTTTTTTAGAATTGTTTTCATGGTTGAATAATTCATGTTATAAGAATGGGCGATGTTTACCATCTTTTCACCTTGCTCCAAGCTCTCAATTACTTTCACTTTTGTTTCCATTGTTATTGCTTGGTGCTTCTCAGCAGCGCTGCTGCTTTTACCCTTGCTTCCAGACATCGTGGGCTTGAAATAAAATTACTATACCACTGTATTCCATACAGTATTGTACAGTAAAAGTACACAAAAGTCAGACTATTAGTATAGGATGCATGCACATGATAATGTATGCCAGACATGTGAACTAACTTACATGTTTGAGCATGCAAATGCATGTTTGCATCTTTAAAAATTTACAACTTGATAGTTAGTATGTAAGGGACTTAGTGTATTTTGAAGTCAGGTAGTATGATGCCTCCAGTTTTGTTCTTTTTGCTGTAGATTGCTTTGGTTATTTGGGTTCTTTTGTGTATCATTCAGATTTCAGATTCCATTCTATTTCTGTAAAAAAATTATTGGAATTTTGATACAGATTGCATTGAATCTGTAGATTATTTTTGGTAATATGATCATTTTAACAATATTAATGTTTTTACTCCATGAATCTAGGTTATCTTTCGAATTATTTGTGTCATCATTTCTATCACAAATATTTTATAATTTTCAGTGTCTACCTTATTTTTCAGTTTCACCTCTTTGGTTAACACTTAATTCTAAGCATTTTATTTTAATTTTGTAGCTATTGTAAATGGAATCATGTTCTCAATTTTTTTGATAGCTCATTGTTAGTATGTAGAAAAGCTATTGATTTTTGCATGTTGATTTTGTATCCTGCAACTTTGCTGGACTAACAGTTTTTTTGGTTGAAGTTGTTTTAGGTATACATATCACATCATCTGTAAATAGAAACAATTTAAATTCTTCTTTTCCAATCTGGATTTCTTTTTCTTGCCTAATTGCTCTGGCTAGGACTTCCAGGACAATGCTAAATAGAAGTCGCAAGAGTGGATAGTCTTGTCTTATTCCTGATCTCCTTAACTTTTCTGTGTTGAGGTGAATTCCTCTATACTTAATTTGTTGAGAGGTTAAAAAAATATATATACATATATATAATGAGAAAATGCTGAATTTTGTCAAATAATTTTTCTGCATAAATCAAATTGATTTTATGTTTGTTGTCTTTCATTCTGTTGATGTGATATATCACATTTATTGATTTGCTTACATTGAAGCATCCTAGCATTTCATGGATAAATCCCAGTTGATCATGATGAGTGATCATTTTAATGTCAATAAGTTATCATTCATTAAGTAATACATTTTAATGAATTTTATTTGTTAGTACAGTTGTCCCATGATATTCATGGGAGATTAGTTTCAAGGCTGTTGGTGAATGCAAACAATCTGTGGATGCTCAAGTTCCTTATATGAAATGATGTAGTATGTGCATATAATCCACACACATCCTCTTGGATACTTTAAATAATCTCTAGACTAATAATACCTAAAACAATGTAAATAATATGTAAATAGTTGTTATACTGTATTTTTAAAGGAATAATGACAAGAAAAAAGCCTGTACATTTTCAGTACAGATGAAACCATTCTTTTTTTCCAAATATTTTAAATCTGTGATTGTTTGAATATCTGAATACACAACCCACAGATATCAAGGACCACCCATATTTTGTTGAAAATGTTTGCACCTATGTTGGATATTGGATCTATAACTTTGTTTCTCATAGTATCTTAGTCTGGTTTTGTAATCAGGGTAATGCTGGCCTTGTAAAATAAATTTTAAAGTATTGCCTCTTATTTTTTTGGAAGAGCTTGAGAAGGATTGGCATAATTATTTTAAAAATTAGGTCCTGGGCATTTCTTTGAAGGAAAACTTTTAAATTATTGATTCAATCTTCTTGTTTCTTATCAGTCTTCTTAGATTTTTTATTTCTTTATGATTCAGTCTAGGTAGGTTTTACATTTCTAGTAACTTATTCATTTATTCTAAGTTATCCAACTTGTTGGTGTATAGTTGTTCATAGTGGTGTCTTACAATTCTTTGCATTTCTGTGATTTAAGTTGTAATGCTTCTTTCATTTTTTCTTTTATAAAACATTTATTTATTTTCAACTGAAGACAAAAGTAAAGAGAATAGTACAATAAATCACATATAATACACTGTCCAGATTATACAATTATCAAGATTTTGCTGCATTTGGCCCAAACTTCACCCTGTATGTAAGTCACTTATGTACCCAATCCTGATTTGTACCCCACATTAAAATAAAAAAATAAATAAATAAAACAAAAATTTTTGATTTTATTTATTTGAATCTTCTTTCTTTTTTTCTTGCTTTACCTAAAGGGTTTTCGGTTCTGTTTATCTTTCCAGAAAACCAATTTGCAGTTTTACTGATCTTTCCTACTGCTTTTCAAGTCTCTAGTTCTGTTCTGATCTATGTTATTTGCTTCCTTCTGCTAACTATGATTTTAGTTTTATCTTCTTTTTCTAGTTTCTTGAAATGTATACTTATGTTGTTTATTTGAGTTCATTCTTTTTTCTTAATGTAGGCATTTGCTACTATAAACTTCCCACTTGTAACTATTTTGTTGCATCCTATAGATTCTGGTATTTAGCATCTCCATATTTGTTTGTCTAAATATATTTTTTGATTCCACTTTTGATTTCTTTTTTGAGCCATTCATTGTTCAGTAATGTGTTCTTTAATTTCTTCCCATTTGTGAATATTCCAGTTTCCTCCTGTTATTGAGTTTTAGGTTCATACCAATGTGGTCAAAGAAAATACTTTGCTTTGTTGCCTAACACATTGTACTGTAGACTTCTTTGTATGCTCTTGAAAAAGCTGGATATTCTGGTTCTGGTGGATAGAATATTTAATATATGTCTGCTAGATACATTAGGTCTAAAGTGTAGTTCAAGTAAAAAGTTTCCATATTAAATTTCGGTCCAAAAGATCTATTCTTTGTTGAAAATGGGACATTAAATTCTCTAATAAAAATTGTATTGCTGTTTACTTCTCTCTTCGTATCTATTAATATTTCCTTAATATATTTAGGTGCTTTGACTTTGAGTGTACATATATTTACTACTGTTATAGTCTCTTGATAAATTGATTCCATTAATTATTATACAATGACTTTTGTCTTTTGTTAGATTGTAACATAGTTTACTTTATCTAATATAAGTATAACTCTTTTGGTTTTTATTTGCATAAGATATCTTTTTTTCATCCCTTCATTGTCAGCCTACCTGAGTTCTTAAAGCTAAAATGAATCTCTTTTTGGCAATATATAATTTAGTCTTGCTTTGTTATCCACTCAGCTGCTCTGTGTCTTCTGGTTGAATAACTTAATCCATTTACATTTAATAGGTAACAATTTACTATTGCTATTTTCTTAATGGTTCCCTGACTGTTTTGTATTTTTCTTCTTCCTTTCTTTTTCTTTTGTTGTCTTTCACCATGATCTAAAGATTTTAGTAATGATATACTTTTATTTCTTTCTCTTTATCTCTTGTGCATGTAATATAGGTTTTTGCTTTTGGTTACCATTAGGCTTAAGGAAAACATTGTTATAACATTCTATTAGAAACTAACAACTTAACCTCAATTGAATACTAATGTCTATGCTCTTATTTTTCCCCCAATTTTTTGTTTTTATGTCATAATTTACATCATTTTTATATTGTTTTCCCATTAATAAAATGCTGTAGCCATAGTTATTTTTAATAATTTGCTTTTAATCTTTATACTAGATTTAAAAGTGATTTACATATCACCACTAAAGAATTAGAGTATTCTGGATATGACTATATATTTACCTTTAACAAGCAATTTTATACTTTTGCATGTTTTTGTGTTATAAGTTAGTGTCCTTTTGTTTCAGCTTAAATAATTTCTTTCAGCATTTTTTGTAAGACAAGTCTAGTGGTGATAAACTCCTTCAGCCTTTATTTTTCTGTAAAAGTCTTTATTTCTCCTTTAGTGCTGAATACCATCTGTTTCACATCAAGTGTTCTTGGTTATAAGGTTTATTCTTTCAGCACTTTGAATATATCATCCTGAGTTCTTCCATATCGCAACTTTCTACTGAGAAGTCTACTGATAGAATTATGGAGGTTTCCTTGCATGTGACATGTTACTTTTCTCTAAATGTTTTCAAACTTCTTTCTCTATCTCTCTCTCTCTCTCTGTTTTTTAACTATTTAATTATGAAGCATCTTTGTGAAGTTCTTTTTGAGTTGCATCTGTTTGGAAACCTTTGAGCTCGTATACTGGGTGTTCTCATCTCTCCCAAAACTTAGGAAGTTTTTATTCATTCTATCTTTAGATAAATTTTCAACCCCTTTATTCTTTTACATGGTGTCTCATAAGTCTCACAGACTTTCTTTACTCGTTTGTCTTATTTTTTCTTTGTTCTCTGACTGGATAGTTTCAAGAGCTCTATTTTTGAGCTTACAAATACTTTGTTCTACTTAATCTATTCTGCTATGGAAACTTCCTACCCCATTTATATTTTATTTATTGCATTCTTTAGCTCTAGAATTTCTGTTTGATTTATTTTTATAATTCTATCTTTTTATTAAACTTCTAATTTTGTTTATGTATTGCTTTTCTAATATTGTTGGGTTGTCTATCTGTGCACTCTTGTACCTCACTGAACTTCCTTAAAATAATTATTTTTAATTTCTTTTCAGGCAAGTTATAGATTTCCGTTTCTTTTGAGTCTGTTACTGGAAAATTATTATATTTTGTGGTGTCATGTTTCTTGCTTTTTAATGTTTCTTATAGCCTTGTATTGATATCTGTGCATTTGTGAAAGAAGTTACTTTTCCCAGACATTATGTTCTGGCTTTGATGAAGAAAGACTTTCACCTAAAAGAGGGTGTGAGGAGGTGAGGGCAACAGCTGGGTGAAATGCATTAGCACCAGTTTCAGGCAGGGCATAGCAACATAGTTTATGTGCAACTCCATCAGCTGAGGTTAGCATCAGTGAGACTGAGAGTATCCTCAGTGATCTAAGCTGTAGGTGTTTGTGGTAGCCAGTAGCAGTGGAGAGAATTGTTGGGCACCTCAGTGGCAAAGGTTGTTATGGTCCTCCTGATATTTTGTACTCTTGCAAAGGAGAACTTTAGCTGAGGGGACACCTTGCGGTGTTAGACCTGGTGTGCAGGCACACAGGCAGCCTCAACAGTGTCAGGTTCTGAGGTACAGATATACTTATGGTAATGATGGTATTGGTGTTCAGATCAAAAAATCTCAAGAGTGTCAGTGAAGCTGGGATCTTGGGTTCTGGGGTCCACAACACTGGATAACACCATGTTATCTAGGTCCTGGGGTGTAGGCACACTCACTATAGTGTTGGTACTAGTATCCACACCTCAGGTTAGCATGATTGACCAAATAACCAAATTTTGGCATGCTTTAAAACTTTGTTTTGTTGAAATTTCAGACATGGCATAGCAGGTATAAGGAACTGAGAAAAATATATCTTTGTTGTGACGTTGTATATCTCTCTGACTAGAATTTAGATTGTGTTTACTGTAGAGCAGTTCCAGAGGCTAAGATTTTTACTAATGTCTTTGTTTTTATTTCCCCTGTTGTCTTTGAGTTTTTTTTTTTTTTTAGAGACTCCTTCTTAAGTGAAGCCTGAGACTTTCAATTCTTAAGATGTAATTTCCTGTTATTATTCAGGAGCTTGACTGATGTGATGGTAAATAGTGAGAGAGGAAATGTTCTCTACTTTTATGATTAAATTTTAGCCTTCTAATGGGATCCTAGGCTGTGACCTTCACAAGAGCATCTGAGTTGTTTATTTTTTTCTTTTTGGTGAGTTAGGAAAGCTAGAGAGAGCTAGAGTTCAGTATTTCTTCTTTTCCAGATAGGTTAGGCTTCAATAGAAATCAGTCACTGATAAAGTAGTTTCCCTTGAGGGCAGGCCTTTGTTAAAGAGAACAAAATTCTCTGGGAATATTCAAAATTGTTACTTTTACCCTCCCCCTGTCATAAGCACAAGGGGATTTTTCTCTGATCTCCACCCTGAAAATGTGGTTTGGCTTCCTAATGATACAACTCACAAAGGTGTGAGGGACTTTAAAACTGTGACCCCAGTTTTTGTCTCTCAAGCTAGTTCATTTTCCCTCAAGCAATTAGTCAATTACCCTGTGAATGTTCTACCAGTTTTTGTCTCTAGCAGCAGCTTCTGTTTCTTCTGCTCCTGGTAAGCTGTGATCTTTATTTGGCTGTGTCTCCAGTTCTTAGGACAATGGTTTGACATGTGGCCCTCATTCTGTAATGGATCTAAAAACAGATGTTGATACTCATTTTTTTTAATATAATTTCTTTTTTTGTAAATAGAAACTACAACTTATGAGCTCTTTACATGTCAGAACAAAAACTGGAAGTCTGGGTTTCTTTGCTCCTTTTGGTATGTTGATACAATCTAAATTGTACTACTTTTCTCTAGCATGAACAATGTCATTGTTGTTTACTAAAGGTTTGTTGTTCACCAAATAAGTTTTTGTATCTATCTACAAAATTTTATTTCACAGACATTCTTTAAGAATAGTTTTGCTGGATATAGAATTCTAGATTGGATTTTTAAAACTGTATCCTGTTTGGAATTTAATAGCTTCTTGAATCTGTGCTTTCATCAGTTCTTAGACATTCTTAGCTATTATTTGTTCAGATTTTGCATCTCTCCATTTCTCTATCCTCACCTCTTGGTTTTCCTGTTAGATATATGTTGGGGCATTTTATACTATTTTCCTTATCTTGTACCCTTTCACTTCCTTCCATCCCACTCTTCCTTGCTGCATTCTTAATCATCTCTTCAGGTCTATCTTCCTACCTTTTAATACCCTTTAATTTTCCTCCCATCTAGTATTTATCTTATTCATTGTGTTTTCAAATAAAGTATTAATATTCAAATTATATTTGGTTCCTTTCAAATATAAATTCAGATTTTAAATATAATTTCAAAATGGTCAATTTTTATAGCTATATATTCCTTATTCATATTTATGATCCCTTTTTTGTTTCTTTATATATATTTGACATATTTACTTTTTTTTTTTTTTTTAGTTGGAGTCTCACTCTGTTTCCCAGGCTGGAGTGCAGTGGCACGCTCATGGCCACCGCAGCCTCAACCTGCTGGGCTCAGGAGATCCACCTCAGCCTTCCAAGTAGCTGGAACTACAGATGCTCCCTACCACGCCTGGCTAATTTTTTGATTTATTATAGAAACGAGGTCTCGCCAGTTTGCCCAGTCTGGTCTCAAACCCCTAGGCTTAGGCAATCTTCTTGCCTCAGCCTCCCAAAGCGCTGGGATTACAGCACTTATTCTTTGATTGGTAATCTAAATAGCTAAAATTTTGCAGATCTGATTCTGTTGTCAGTTATTTTCTTTTCATGATGCCATGCTTTCTTGCTTCTTTACATGTTTTGTATGTATACATTTTTATTGTGGTCCCTTGGAATTTTATCAATGTTCTTTTTTGGGGGGGAGGGGAAGTCGTAATGTCACTCTGTTGCCTAAGCTGGAGTACAGTGGCATGATCATGGCTACCACGGCCTCAACCTTTTGCCTCAGTCTTCCAAGTAGCTGGGATTATGGGTGCACACTACCACATGCGGCTAATTTGTTTAATTTGTTATAGAGATGAGTTCTTGTCAGGTTTCTCAGGTTAGTCTGAAACTCCTGGGCTCAGACAATCTTCTCACCTCAACCTCCCAAAGTGCTGGGATTACAGGTGTGAGCCACCATGTCTGGCCATTATTTACACTTTTAATTGTATTGGAATACAATTGTCTGAAATTTTAAGTAGGGACTTTTGAATGGGGGTTACCTTCTAAACCTACAGCAGTACATTCCTATTGAGAAAAAATATTTTAAATCTGATTTTCATTTCCTTCAATTAAGTTGTCCATCTACTCTTATAGCACTGAAAACAAAAATTTTCAAGAAGAATATCAGTGAGCATTCTTTATAAAGCATGTTTTTTGCTCTAACTAAATTATATCATTAAATAATTATAGGGATGTTACATAATGTGCTGTAGAGTGGTGTTTAGCTTTCTAGTTCTAAAGAAAAATAATTACACGTTTATTAGAATATGTGAGAATTTTGTGTCCAGTGCATATAATAGAGAAAGATGAGGGCAGTAAACTGTTTTTAAATAATAGTAGCTCAATACTGAAGGATAACCAAGACATAAGTATTGACATTGTGGAAGACATAGTCAAAAGACAGTATTGGTTGTACTAAAATTACTGATGATTTGTTAATGTTTTAATATTTTAATCCCTTTCCAAGATTCTAGTATTCAGTAATGTCTACTGAATGCAAACAGTTGCACCAGTTTAAAGAGGGAGCAAAGATAATCTTAAAGATTTCACAAAATGTGACATGTAGCATTTTTATTGCTAAAATTATCATGATAGACTGAAAGGAATGAGTTCTGGACTGAAATTATTCATTCTGAAGGAAGGAGATCAATGACTTGAATATTATTGGTTTTGTCTTCTCTTTAGAATTAATTTTTCAAACCAAGAACACTTAGGAATCTGAGATAGTTCTGATATGGAAATGTAAGTGAGATATATATATATCTATATATATATATATATTTGGAGAAAGTCAGAGGATGAAGTTTGAGAGTAAAATTAGAAGTACAACCATTTGTCTTAAGCATTTTCAAGATTTGTTTTATAGATATAATTGAGAAAAAAAATTTGGACAGTAGATTTACATTTAAACTAAAAATGTATGGCTGCTTCATTCAATTCATTTTCAGAATATATTATTGCCTTTAGATACAAGTTTAGATTTGTAAAACTAATTTTTATACTTATTATATGTTCATAATGTTAATAAATGGCAAGCAAATGATTCCCAGATTAAATAATAATAATTTAATCACATTTATTATCGGGAGATTAAACAATAATTATATAAGAAATACATATAAGGTATACTGTATTGAAATTTAAATAATTTATCTGAAATTCAAATGTAACTGAGAGGCCTTTGTTTAACTGGCAGTCCTACCTCTGATGTCATCTATATCTGAATTGCTTTCTCTTTGATTTGCCTCTAGTCATGTGGAAGGGGGCTTAAAAAGACATCTACACTGTCAAAAATTAGGCTAAGCATAAACTCAGCCTTTGCACAGTTAAGCATGTACTCAGCCTTTGCACGGTTAAAAAGTTCCCTTCCTGGAAACTGGCAGCAGCACCTGCTGGCTAGGTTAAACTGTTTAACAGCTTTTTTTTTGCTTTTGTGAACCCTGCTAGCATTGCTTGAAAAGTACCTAGGCCTCCAGGATGTTGCGGTTTGGCCCACTTGGAAAGTCTCAATGTGGTTTTGCTCCATTTAAGCAAGCCCCTACAGCAAATGGGGGCCCTTGCTGTGGGACTTGCATGTCCAATAGACAAGTGGCTGCCGGCCGGCTCTTGGCTAATAAACCTCTCCTTTTTATAACTTGTACT
>CAUYQG010141297.1:0-10905 GCA_963574415.1 Tarsius wallacei
GTGCGCTACCATGCCCGGCTAGTTTTTGATTTATTGTAGAGATGAGGTCTCGCCAAGTTGTCCAGGTGGGTCTCGAACCCGCGGGCTCAGGCAATCCACTCACCTCAGCCTCCCAAAGTGCGGGATTACAGGCTGAGCCACTGAGCCCGACTTAACCACATTTTTTCTTTGCAAAACCCACGTATGCAGCTGCCTGCTGGACATCCTTACATCACAGTTATGAGTCCTCTAGCTCACTGTATCCCAGACAGAATGTATGAACCCAGTTAATTTTCTGCATTTCCTGCCCTGCTCAGCCCCAGGCCAGGCTAAGCTTTGCATTTTCCTGACTCTGCACTCTCCTCAGGCCCCACAGCAGGAGGAGTGCTGGGCTCACTCTGCTCTGGCCTGCAAGAAACTGTACATTTCTTTCCAGCTCCAGGTTCAGTGATATCATGCTGGTGGCTTGAAATAGAAGATCTTTGCACCATGGAATTGGCAGATGCTACAAATCAGTGTTGTTGTTTTTTTTTAAGTGTAGCTGTTATATTTACCAGCACACCACCGCAGCCAGACAGTCCACAGTACTGAGTTCTACTTTTATACCCACCCTTGCATCTGATTACTCTTTCTCATCCCCATTGCTGCCACCTTAGTTCCCCACCTGGATGACTACACCAACCCCTAGACTGAGCTTCCTGCCCTTGACTTCCTCCCTCCATAGTCCTAGGTCTGTGCTGCCACCAGGTAATGGGACTTTCTATACATCGGATCTAATTATGCCACTTGCTTGCTTAAACTTTCTTAATGGCTCCCCAGTTGCCTTGAATTTCAAACACCTTAGCATGGAATACAAGGCCTGTCATGATCCAATCTCTGCCTTCCTCACCAACTAGTCTCCCTCTCCTTTTTGTACCTCTGTGCTCCAGCCATGCCAAATCATTGCCCTTCCTGAGATCTGCCCCTGGCTTTGTGCTCCTTTACATCTGTCTGGATCTCCCCTTCTGTCCTCAAGACTTCTTGTTGCTATCTCTTCCTTTTTGGAGGTTTGCTGGACCCCTCAGGCTGGGTTAGGAGAGCCTGTGGGGAGCTCCCGCAGTAGCCCACGAGTGCTTTCTTCATAGTCTGAACCATATTGTGGTATTTAAATCTATTTCCTTGTCTTTGCCACCCACTGGCTCCTAGAGGAAAAGAACATGTGATATTGAATCTCAGTATTCCCTGTGCCAACCCAGCTGGTTGAGCTGGTTGAGAGAAGGAAAAAATGACAAAGCCAGGAAAAATTCTTTTTTTTTTTTGAGTTGGAGTCTCACTCTGTCACCCAGACTGGCGTGCAGTGGCTGCTCCCGGCCGCCGCAGCCTCGACCTGCTAGGCTCCGGCGATCCTTCCGCCTCAGCCTTCCAAGAAGCTGGAACTACAGGTGCGCGCTACCACGCCCGGCTAGTTTTTTGATTTATTGTAGAGATGAGGTCTCGCTTGCCCAGGCGGGTCTCGAACCCGGGGGCTCAGGCAATCCACTCACCTCAGCCTCCCAAGGTGCGGGATTACAGGCTGAGCCACTGAGCCCGGCTAGGAAAAATTCTTGATTTGATTGTGATAAATCTTTACTTGAATAAACTAATATTTCCATTGCAAGACTTTCACACTTTTAAGAGTGCTAGAGTAGTTCACAACTGTGGATTCTAGCCAATTGGAAGAGGTGTTGTAGTTAGAGACAGTAAGGCATATAGCCCCTGCTAGGTTACCTTCTTTTGAACGTGATCTCTCCTCTTTCCCACAGGATGAAGTACGCTGTCAATAATATAGTCTAGGTTTGTGAGGAGGAGACCATGGTTGGGGTAATGCTAGTCATGTTGGGCCAGCTGCTGTTTGGAACACAGCCGTGGAGCTCTTTGGTCTTTGTATCGCTCTGTCCTCTGCAGACCCCTTACCCTCTTTCCTCCCTAACACTTGATGGTCTGACAGACAAGCTGTCTGCCCTGTGCCCCACCTGCCAACTGTTCAGTAGTCTGATTTAAATGGTACCTGCGTTAAGTCATCAGAGTTTCTTGATCACTAAATTCCTGTTTCTTCTGGCTATCAAAGATATTTAGACTGGATGTGGAATATTTTTCTTGTTGGGCAGCAGGAGCTAGAAACTCCAGCACAACTGAATGATCATAGAATGTTTACTCTAATGAGACCCTCCAGCTGACTGAAGGTAGGGGTATTTTATCCACAGCCAGAGCGACTGCTCCTCATTGCTTCACACAGTAGGATGTCATTGCAGACTTTCCTTGTATAAAAAACATTCAACAAGTAAGGGACCAAGGGTTCCTCATGGAGGTAGAGGAGATCACTAGGCGAGAGAGAAGTGAGATCACTAGGCCAGTCTTGGCTTTTCATGCTATGATTTCTGCTTGTGGGGAAGAATTATATTTCCTGGTGTCTTTTCCTTTTTCTTTTTTTCTTTTTGAGTTGGAGTCTCACTCTGTCGCACAGGCTGGAGTGCCATGGCACGCTCACAGCCACCCCAGCATTGACCTGCTGGGCTCAGGTGATCCTTCCGCCTCAGTCTTCCAAGTAGCTGGAACTACAGGTGCGCACTACCACGCCTGTCTAATTTTTTGATTTATTGTAGAGATGAGGTCTCACCAAGTTGCCCAGGCTGGTCTCGAACCCCTGGGCTCAGGCAGTCCTCTTGCCTCAGCCTCCCCATAGTGCTGGGATTACAGGCTTGAGCTACTGCACCCAGCCATCTTTTTCTTTTTATACCTATTTTAATTAATTGTTTTCTAAGTTATGAGAGCCTAATAGTAATTATTAGGAGAAAGCAGCCAAGCTATCCCCTGTTTCTTTTAATTAGTATGGTTTCTGGAGGTTCCTTGCCTTAACAAAGATTTTGGACAAAATAAAACTGTGTGTGTGTGTGTGTGTGTGTGTGTGTGTATAATCTGTGTTACTCAAGGGTCCCTTGAAATAATTAAAGGAATAAAAAACTATTCCTTGAATCTGAAGTAGAAACATTAAAACTCAGAAATAAAAATATGATCCATAGCTTTCTTTGCACATCCTTTAGAAACACTGAAATTGAAAAGATGTTTTTGGCTGTCCTCTGCTTGGGGTCATGTCTTTGCTCCTGGGCAGTGTTGAAGCTTTGCATCATGAGAGGACCCACCCTCTTGTACTCCTTTTGGCTGGCATTTGGGAGTGGCTACCCCATGCCCTGTTGCGATCTCTTCCTTCAGTGTACTCCTGTGGCCTCCCTGCCGTCACCTCACCTACCTTCCCAAATCTCTCCATCATCTTTGTGCATGCATCCTGCCTGTCACTCTGTGTGTCTCCCTGAGTGCGTGCCAGGTGCTATAGGGAAGACTTCTGCAGTCAGATGTGGAAGCAGCTGTAGGAGCCAAAGCTTACCACCAGGACTTTTTTTTCTTTTTTCTCTCTGCTTATTACATACTGTGGAAAATAATTTTGAAAACTATGAACTCCCCCAAGCATTTTTGTGTTGCCCTTAAAATTTTTTCATCCTATCAAAGGATATAAGTTTTGATTATTGTAAACGTTATTTTAAAATAAACTTTCCTTCTTTTAAAACGTGTTTCAGATGAAATTTTAATACCATGGTGATTTGATCCCCACCACCAATCGTTTAACAGTGTATGAACTTGCCTTTCTTTAACAGTGGGAAACTTCGTATCGCTCCTTTTTCATCCAGAACTTGTACTTCCCTTCCATCTAATCCATAAAATTTTCTCCTAATGTAATATATTTTGATGTCCGAAGGCCATTTATTGCACTATCATACTTCTTTTCTATAAAAACTTGAACCTCAATTTAATTGAATTTTCATTTCTGGTAATTGTAAGTCACAAAATGTTAAAAACAAATTTTAGATTGAGGTATCACTATTCTCATCATTAGTCCTCAGTTGATTGAAACAAGGCAAACATGTTAAAATTTTAATGAACAATTATTAAACACAAAAGTGGAATATTGTTTGGAGAATCATTTCTTACTGAGATACTTATATGGCTGAATATTTTATTACTGGAGTGATGCAATATTCATCATCAAAGCCTTTGTATAGATGCAAGTGCTGAGGGACTTTGTTCATGTACATAAGTAGATAGGAATAGAAGGAATTTTGTTATAGTCATACTATTGAGTTCTTTCTTCTCCATCTGGTTTATATGTCAAAAAAATCTCCAAGGGATTTGTCATCTAAAATAATTCCTAACAGTCAGCTACAATTCCAGTTTATTCTCTTTCAGTTTTATTGACGGTAAGGAATTGGAATCCCCTTGGTCTGCGAGGTTACTCACCAGTTATAGGAGTCACTCATTTTTGCAGTTTCTAGCAAAAGCTTTCTCAGATGTAGCACATGACTTATGCTTATATCTGCTACTCTTTATATCTGGTGGCACCCTGGAACTTTGGGAAACTGATTCTGATTCATCTCAGAATGCCTTTCCTGGTTCCGCCCCACTGTGGTCTGCACTCCCTGTCTCAGCAACCCTTATCACTGTGTTGTGACCTGTTGTATGTCTTCCTCACGATTCTGTCTCTGTGCCATGAACAGTGATGAGCCCATAGTAGGAATGCAAATACATGTTGAGTGACAGAATCTCCACCTGCCCTTTTGCTCTTAACTAATGTTCTCAGCTTCTTTTTAATTAAAATGTGTTTTTGTCAAAATGCTACATGTCCTTCATGTGGCCTTGTTGTCAGAGCCAGGCATCAATGTTAATCTAGTCAGTCCAAATCAGCACTTTCTTCAGAAAAGATCTGATTTTTTTTTTCAATTCATGGGCCATGTTAGCACACACATGTGCCTGTGACAACCATTGCTCTCCTGCTCATGAACGGCCTGACAGGTACAGGGAAGCATGCCTCACCCTCTGCCCCGCCCCCCCCCATGCTTGCCTTGCTCTGCTTCTTGGACCTCTCCCCAGAGCCTGTGTCTTTGACAGGATCTGACAGCTGCAGAGGTGTGGTTCTAATGGAAACCATCACTGTGTGGTATCTGTGGATTCAGAGTCACAAGTCCACCCTGTGCCCTTAATGGAAACGTCTCAGGACAGGGAAGACTCCAGACTGAGCTGGAATCCTTGGAACTTGGTATAAAGGCGGCTGCCACCTTCCCAGTGACTGCTTGTCCCTCTGTTTGGTGCCACAGGTCGGTCTGCCTGCCATTTCTGTGATGCTGGAGGAAAGTAGCAGGGAAACCCCTGTACCATGCCTCAGCTACTTTAAAGATCTCTTGAACACTAAGTTTGAAGACCATGGCTCTACCTGTGACCAGATCATTTCAAGGAAAAAAATTGCAAAACAACTACTTTACCTTGTCTTTCCCTCTAGTTATTTTTTGAGGGGAGAGTAGATTCTCAAAATGTATCAGTAGTGCAGAGCAACGATGGTCTGTTCGTACATGTTGGGATGCTTGTGATCTACCCGTGACCCGCTCCAGCTGGTGGGGAATCAGCCTTTGACCCCCAGTTTGGCAGCCAGGGCTCCAGGACTAAGCTCCACTCAGGCCCTGGTCTGCCATTAGTTAAATTTAGTCACGCAGTCTTCTGGGTCATGACTTCCTAGAAATTGGTAGTGATCATACCTGTTTCCTCAGTAGATTGTTGTCTAGAAAGCAACAATCACCAGGAAAGGCTATTGGCAACCCGTGGCCAATGTCTGCTCTTGCTGCCTGTGAAGCAGGTCTTTGGATACTTCAGTGCTGACAGTGGGGATCCCCCTGAACCATTCTATTCCAGGGCCTTGGCCAGGAGAAGCCATCACATCCCAGCACTGTAAACATGTGTTCTAGATGCATGTTCCTGCTGCCTGGTAGACAACCTGTCTGGACATCCGCACACCCTTTGGGATGGCCATGTCCAAACGAGAAGGCAGTTCTTTCCTCTTCTCCAGCTGCCTCTCCTGTATCACCTCATTTTAAAGAAGAAACTCAATTGCTTATCTGCGTCCAGTGAGCATCCCAGGAGTCCTGTGGTCACTATCTAAACTCCACCTGTACCCTGAATTCCTCTTGTCTTCTCTGTCCTGTCCTGACTCGCTGCTTATTTCCCCTTACTTGGTCTGCGGTGAGGCCCTTTCCAGCCTTCCTGCGTCCATCTTATCCTTTCTTATCTTTCCTCTACCTGTCTAACCAAATAGTCTTTGGAACACAGGCACCATCAGGCCCCTTCCTGCTTCACTGTCTGTCTCCATGACTCTTCCTCAGCATAAGGACAGTGAGCACACATGCATGGCTCTGTCTTCAGTTCCTGCTGGTCCCCCTCCCCATGGTCCTGAAAGGCTCCTACGGCAGCACCCTGCAGTGTTCTGTACCCACAGCCTCCTGCCTGTGCCAGCCTTACAGCCACCTCATAGGTGATGCTTCCCCCCATTCCATCGATTGCAGTAGGCACCTTTCCCCAACTGGAACATCTCTGAAATCAGGCCAGTCAGTGACTTGCCAGATGTAATTGGCAGCACTTTTCTTCTTTCTTAGTGACACATGCAATAATGGTGTACCAGAAAATCTGTGGCATCAAATTCATTGCAGTTTGTATGTGCCTCTTTTGCGCAGATGATTGTTTATGGTCTGTAAATAAAGCAGTAGCATGTCTGTTTATCCACTGGATTGCATGTTGCTTGAGCACAGGGACTGGGCCTTCCACGTTCTGTGATCTCTGCATCCAGCACAGTGCCTAGCTACAGAATAAACTCCAAAGACAAGGGCTGAAGAAGGCAGGGCATTGTTACCCATTCTGGCAGTTATACTGTGGCACTGACAGCCTTCCCTGATGAGTGACTTGCTGTTTAGTGCTGCAACTTCACACTTTCCTACCCTCCCTAACTTCATTAAAAAGGAACACATCCATTATTTGGAGGCAGGAGGACATAGAATTTTTAGGTTCAGACAGTGTGTTTGGGCTTCCTTTTTCCCAGGTCTGCACCTGACTCGACTGTCCCACTCCCAGGCCAGCCCTCCCCTCTGTAGTCATGTATTGAGGTACATGAGGTGGGACGGGTGTGGGCCACGCCTTGTAAGTCAAATGGGCGAGAGGAGCCCTTTTGGGTGCCATGGCTCACTTTTCTTGGGAGCATCACCCTACTCCAGGGTTTACAGTCTGGAGACAGAGGCTAGCACTGTACATACTCAGCCGAAATCAGTTAGACCCAGAACCACAGCAGCTGTCCTGACCTATGCTGTCACCAGATTCAGTACTCAAAAAATTGCTCAGTGAACTCAGAGCTAGAACAGAGGTTAGCAAAGGTTTTTTTCCCAGCCTGGGATGCCTTGTTCTGCTCTTGGACAGACAGTGCCCTGGGCCTCTTGGTAGCCATAATTCCTTACTCTTGAGCTCTTTTTAAAACTCTGAGCACCTTCAGTCCCTCTTTGGTTAGCATAGACTAATAACCCTGTGAATACTTTTCATAGGGTGCTGTGTTTATGGCCTACCTTATATCTTACATGGTTTATGCTTTTGGTTGGCTGTCCCATGACATCAAGGGAACAGCTGAATTTCATTGATAATCTGACTCAGTCACATGTAAGAAGAGTGAACACTTGGACAGATTTCCTGAAGATGGCAGTCTCTGGACTCAAGCTACCTGAGCCGGCAGCTTAGGTCTGTCACTCTCCATATGTTTTGGTGCATGGGGTCCATGTGGTTCTCCTGAATCTGAAGTTTTTCAGGGTAATGGAGTTAGGACCTCTTTGTGAGATTGTCAGGAGGACCAGCCATCAAAGTGCTGAGCCAGTACCTAAGATAGCAGAAGTTCTCAGTCAACGCAATCTTTACTTGGGAGTGTGGGTTCTCATTTGCTCAGTGGATTGAGTTTCTTCCCTGACCTGAGTCTCTGCCATCTTCTTAGCTTGTCTTAGATTAGAGTTCTCCTTGTACTGACTGCCAGAATGCTAGCCCTGGCCAGGAGGAGAAGGAATGCCAGAATGCTGGCCCTGGCCAGGAGGAGAAGGGATGGATATCAGTGCGAGAGAGAGTGGAGCTGGGGGTCTATGCTCTGCTGTGCCCGGCCCATTTTTTTCATTCCCTGTTTCCTTGAAACAGATAGATTGATCTTGGACTCTCTTCCCACCCCCATTTAAGAGTTGCTTACACACACTGAAAACAAACCAGGAAGAAGTCAGATCTGAAGTGATATCAGCCAGGGTTTGATAGCAGCCCATTCTAATAGTATACACAGCACTTTGACTCTTCACCTAAGAAATCAAGTTATAACCTTACCTCCACTATGTACCAGATAGATTTCTGATTAATTGACTAGTGATAGATTAAATGTAACAAATATAATCATAAATATCAAGGAACAATATAAATGAATATTTAGTGTCAGAAAAGGGAAGAAGTGTGTAAGTTTATGAAAGCAATGGAGGAGGCTGGGCAGGGTGGCTCACACATCTGTAATCCTAGAACTTTGGGAGGCTGAGGCAGGAGGATCGCTTGAGGCCAGGAGTTCAAGACTGCAGTGAATTATGATTGTGCCACAGCATTCCAGCCTGGGTGACAGAGTGGGACCCTATCTGAATGAATGAATGAATGAATGAATAAATGAATACATACCCACCCTAAAAATGAAGACTTGTGTCAAAATGTATCCTAATCATGAAATCATCAAATAGGGAAAATATTATAATTTATATGACAAAGGATTAGTATGTATTAAAGAATTATTATGCAATCAGTAAAAATTATAACACAGCAATAGGAAAATGGGCATATTTCCATTGACATGTTTATGTGTGAGTACATGTATATTTTTGCACATGCTTATATACAAATATATCCATATGCAAATGTACACAAAATGCTTGTTATGTCTGTATATACTGTGTACACAGAAAAGACTTGAAGGGTACACACCAAAATATTGATAGTGGCTGCCTCTGGGTTGTTGGATTATACAGGTTGAGCATAACAAACCCAAAAATCTGAAATCTGAAATGCTCCAAAGCAAGTAACTTTTTGAGTGCCAAATTATGTTTAAAGGAAACTCACTGGAGCATTTTGGAGTTCAGATTTTGGATCTGGGATGCTCAAATCATGCAAATATTCCAAAATCTTAAAAATTCCAAAATCTGAAACACTTCTGCATCCAAGCATTTCAGATAAGGGCTACTTAGTCTGTATCTTTATGTTTTTTACATAGCTCTGTGTTTTCCAAGTTTGAATTTTTATTTTCAGTTTGTATTTTCTTCTTTATACTGCTCTGTATTTTCCAAATTTTCTATAGTAAGCATGCATTTCAAAACAAAAAAGTGTAGAAAAGATCTCACTTAGTTGAAGTTTCTGTGCTTCTGAAGAAATCCTTTGGCCTAGATATTTTCTACAGGAAACAGAAAAAAATCTCTAGTGACTTGGCATCTTACATGGATACTTGTTCTTGTTTGTTTTTTGGTTTTAGAGTCAGGGTCTTACTCTTTTGCCCAGGCTGGAATGCAGTGGTGGCATCATAGTGCACCGCAGCCTTGAACTCCTGGACTCAAGGGATCCTCCTGCCTTAGCCTCCCAAGTAACTAGGTCTACAGGAGCATGCCATCATACACAGTTAATTTTTTAAAAATGTTTGTAGAGACAGGGTCTTGCTGTTATTGCCCAGGCTGCTCTTAAACTCCTGTCCTCAAGTGATCCTCCTGCCATGGCCTCCTAAAGTGCTGGGATCACAGGCATGAGCCGCCATGTGCAGTTGATACTTGTTTTTGAATCGTTTTCTCCCATGTCCTTTCTACAGTTGCCTTCTATACTATCCCCCTGGAATTTCCTCCTTTCAGTGACTGGATCTGTCCTATTCAACTCTAGAAAATTTTCTTCGCTTTTCATTTTTGTTTCATCTGCCTTGCTTATTAAGGTTTTGGCCTGGATGTACAGAATATCCTGTTCCTCTTTGCCTGGGTTTAAAAATAAGTGCAGACCCAGGATGATCCAGAGCAGCCATAGGTCCAGTGGGATGCTCCCTTCCAGAAGCATAAGAAGCACGCCCCATGAGGAAATGACCTCACCGGGATGCTTTGTTGAACTCCAAAGTGGAGGTAGTGTTCCTGCCACAGTGCACTCTGTGTCCTGGTTACCTACCTCCTTGCCATGGTAGGAAAGCAAGGCAGGACCTCTGTATGTACTCCAAACAGGGGCTCACCAGTTGTGTTTTGAATTTAGGGGTGATTAAATTCACTGAATTATTAAAAACTGTAGGAATTGTGCGGTAATCTCAAACTTATTGTAAGAAAAATTAATACTGAACTTTTAATTTGTTTGTTCAAAGCCTGATCTATGTTACCCACAGGAAAAAAAGAAAGGGAAGCAAAACCTTTTTTGTGGTCTACATTGGTGATGCTATCTCAGCAATCAGTTTTATATCTCCAAACAAAATTCTAGAATATTTACACTATAGCTGAAGCCTGCTACTTGTGTGGCCTGCCAGTCCTTCACATCTAGAATAATTAATACCCTTGTAGATAGCTCAACGCTGCTAATTTTGAGTTCTAATTGCCATTCTGTTTTAAAGTGGGGCTCATTTCATGTAGATTCCAGGGGAGCTTCTGCACACCAGCAGTGCTGCTGGAGGGGGCAGGGGAGGGGAAGTACCAGCAAACACCACCTCAGCTCCCCCTCTAGTCATTACCCGGCTGGGCCGGCCTGGACAATCTCCTCACTTTTTTGTTGTTGTTGTTGTTTCAAAATATTTTATTCTAATTCAATGTAAATGAATAGAAAATCAGCATAGTAAGAGCTGAGAGAAACAGTTTCCACAGTGTCACCTTTTTCAATGATCTCTTGCTTTTCAATAAAAGAAGACATATGAGCGGCCAACAGACACATGAAGAATATTCAACCTCACTAGTCATCGAGGAGATGTAAATGAATATAAGAAATCTAATAGCAATGTAGAAGACGGCTAAGTCCAACTAAGCCATTGGGCCTGAGTCT
>CAUYQG010141298.1:0-33110 GCA_963574415.1 Tarsius wallacei
TTTTATTTTATTTTATTTTATTTTATTTTTTTTTGAGTTGGAGTCTCGCTCTGTCACCCAGACTGGAGTGCAGTGGCCCTTCCCAGCCACCGCAGCCTCGACCTGCTGGGCTCCGGCGATCCCTCCGCCTCAGCCTTCCGAGTAGCTGGAACTACAGGCGCGCGCTACCACGCCCGGCTGATTTTTGATTATTGTAGAGATGAGGTCTCACCAAGTTGCCCAGGCGGGTCTCGAACCTGCGGGCTCAGGCAATCCACTCACCTCAGCCTCCCAAGGCGCGGGATTACAGGCTGAGCCACTGAGCCCGGCTGTCCTTTGCTAATTTTAAACCAATCTCCACATTGGAGAGGATCTGGGGGGGGGGGGGGGATGCGGGAGGAACCTGATGCTTCAGTTTCTTGGGCGAATCCATTCCTGCTGTGTATAGGAGTTTCCTCAGTTTCTGTTCTGGACCCTGGAAGTATGTGGGAGGAGGAAAGAAGACAAGCTGGAACTCCAGATTAGAAGAGTTTAAACGTTTGGTTTCTGGTGCAGATTAATGAATGATGTCTAATATTTGACTTTTCTGCCAGGTAGATATGAGAAACAGGATTTTTTTAAATGAAATAAAACAACTTAAAAGATAAAATAAGAAAACCAAGCCTGTCACCTTACTGAATTTAAAAACTGTGTCATGTGGGCATGTATTTTAGCCCTCTCTCTGTTTGCTTATTTCTCAATCAACGTGTTTATTCACATTTGCGGAACCCCGATTTTGCGTCCGGTCCAAGGCTTTGTACTGGGAATTCAGATATGTATGATACAAACTCTGCTCTTATCCAGCTCAAAGTTAGCAGGAACAACAGAAACACGGCCCCTGCAGTGCCTCAAAGACTGCTTTTTACACAAAGCAATAATAACAATGAAATAGCAGAGCTTTCAACAAAAATTCATTTTGCACTCTGTATGTGATCTCTCACTTATTCCTCACAACAACTCTTGAAGGGGGGCACCATTATCCCATTTTGTATGATGGAAACTAAGGATAAATAACTTGTCCAAAGTCATAAACCTAGTAAGTGGTAGAATTAGGATTAAAATCCAGGTTGGCTTGAAGCCATTGTTTATACTTTCGAATGCCCCTCCCTGGTGATTTTGTTGCATCCTAGAGGTCAGGTGTACTGCTCTAGGTGCCTTGGATCCACACATATGCATTGTTTTGAATGTCACACATCTCATCTGCCCAAGGTTATGAATAGACTGCGTGTGAAGGAAGGAAGAGCTCAGGAAAATACCTCACGGAGCTGGAGGAATTGCAGGTGGATGGTTCAAGAAACAAGGCTGACATTTCGACATTTTCATTCTTTTTTCTTTGGAAGATAGCTATTGGTAGGCTTTAAAACGATGAAATATGTCAATATAGAAATGCATATGTTGTCACAGGTAGAAAGAGGAATAAAAGACAGAACACAAAATTGTAAGGCTGCTGTGATTCAACAGTGTATTTGTACATCTGTGTGTGGACTGGGAACATCAAAACAAATGAAAGCATGATGAGTTAAAGCAGTGGGATTATAGGCGATTAACAAAACAAACATTTAACACATTGATTTTCACTATTAATGTCAAAATGTTTGTGGAACAATTTTTTTTTTTTTTGAGTCAGGGTCGCACTATGTTACTTGGACTGGAGTACAGTGGTATGATCTGACTCACTGTAGCCTCGACTTCCTGGGTTTAGGCAATCCTTCTGCCTCAGATTCCTGAGTAGTGGGGACAACACCATGCCCAGCTAATTAAATTTTTTTTTTTTTAGTGATGAGGTCTTATTGTGTTGCCTAGGCTGGTCTTGAACTCCTGGGCTCAAACAATCGTTCTGCCTCAGCTTCCCAAAGTGTTGAGATTACAGGCATGAGCCACCACACCCAGCCTTGTGCAATGAATTTTTTAAAAAACAATCAAATGATTTGTAAGAAGACAGAAACATACCACTGATCTCTTGCCTTAGAAATAAAATAATAAATAAGTAAAATAAACACATAAATAAAATATCTTGCTGCCCATCTGCTTCCCTGAAACCAATACAATGTAAGCGCATGTGTCCTCTCTCCTCACTTCCTTGACAGAGGTGTACAAAATTGCATGTGTATACGTTGGTGAGGCAGCAGTTGGCATTGTTGGGCCATGGGATGAGCAGCTTCTGGTCTATGGGTAACTGTCCAAAGCAGAGTAAAACACTGAAGCCCTGAAGAGATGATATCTGGGGATAGACAGAGGCGGGGAAGGCAGTAGAACCCTACATTCCGTATGTTTCCATAAACATGGCTCACTTTATGCTGTCCGTGCACGGTTCTAATGGTTGTATAAGACATGCCTGTTAAGGAGAACTGGTACTTCCTGCTCCAGACCTATGCGTTTGCCACCCAAAATATTCATAATAATGACAGTGATATTAATAATCATTAATTGTACAGTATTTGGGTCAGGCATTTCTCACATGTTATTTTATTTAATTTTTTCAGTAAGTTCTTATGATACCTGTCCTCAAGCCACAGATGTAGAAATGGTTTTTGAGAGTTTAGGCACATTATTCAAAGTCATGTAGGGATTAAATGGAGATATTGGAATGGCCTGATGGCCCCAAAGTCCATGCTTTCTGACTCTGGCTGTTGTTGGTCATAGCCTCTTGAAGTATCTGATATAAGATTGTATGATCTTAGAACACAGGGAGCTCCAAAGAAGGGTGGTGGGTGCAAGAAGGATGAGAAGTTATAAACAGAAGGGAAGAGGGAGAGCTAGCTTGTTGAAGGGGGAAGATGAAGGAGGGAACATGGTCTGTGTGTGTTGATGATGGCTAAGCAGGCATTGAGGGTCACCTCCGGTTAGAAGCTTGAAAAACAGTCCAGAGAATTTACGTCTGAAGCTGATTTAAAATATGAGATTAAACTTTCTAGCCATGGGAGGATGGTAGAGATCGAATTTTGGTGGGAAATGATCAGTTTCCAGTGCAGCTATACCACAAGTACTGAGAAAAGGGGTTATTCACTGACTATTTCAAGATCATTTATAATCTTCAGTTCCCAGATTCTCTGCTGTTTCAATTGTACCCTCAGGTCTTAATGCTACTAACGCATGCCTGAGAACTCGCCTTGGAAAGGATTTCAAATATCTCAAGTATAAGACTTCATGTTGATTGAGTCTAATAAAAGGAACAGAAAATAAAGTCATTTAACAGCTAACTGTTGATCACCTGCAATGTGCAAAACATTGTTTTAGCCAGGCACAGTGGTTCACGCCTGTAATTCTAGCACTTTGGAAGACTAAGGTGGGAGGATTGCTTGAGCCTAGGAGTTTGAGACTAGCCTGGGCAATATAGTGAGACCTCAAAAAATTAGCCAGGCATGGTAACCCGCACTTGTAGTCCCAGCCACTTGGGTAACTGAGGCAGAAGGAACTCTTGAACCCAGGAATTAGAGGCTGCAGTGAGCCTTGATCGTGCCACTACACTCCAACCTGGGTGACAGAATGAGACCCTGACTCAAAAAAACACAAAAACAAAACAAAACAAAACATTGTTTATAGGCATGATTGAGAACAAGACATAACACAGAAAAAATGTACCTAGTGGTGCTGGGGAATCTTGATATATGATGTCATAGTTATACAATAAAATAATTTCTGTTGATACAAATTAGCATGAAGAGTGGTACCTACGACAAGGCAGAATGGACAATGTCAAGAGTGTCTTGGCAATGTCAAGAGTGTCTACAGAAAGGGCACTGACTGGGTGGACCTGTTTAAGTTAGAGAAAATGTGCTTGAAACTCTGTCGTAAATTTAGAGTTCTCATTGTCTTTTAGCGGGGGAAATGATAAAGGAGAGAAGCAATGATGAATGTGGTCATGGTGAGGAAGATGGTGGTATTTATGCTGCCCAGAGATAGTGGGTCTGACCAGTAGCTGCTCTTTTCATTTGAGCATGAAGACTTGAAAACTGATGGTATCTGAAGAGTATGCAGCTGACTGCAGATCAGTATTTCATTTACTACAGATCTTTTTTGTGTGTTAATAAACTTTGGCTAGTCGGATTCCTTAGGGCAGGGAGTTTATATCCTGAAAAGAAATATTGGAAAATTAGAGAAACATTCTTATTGTTAATGACTTGGTCAACTGAGAGTGAGTTTTAGGCCTCATTTCTGTTTGTTATTAGGCATAACATGTTTTATTCCTCAGTGTAGAAAATATGAGCTTTTTGATATCACTGCCTAGTATAATTGACTCTTCTGAGCCCTGTTTGAACTTAGTGATTCATCATTTTTCAAATTAGTAGGGACACAGTTAGGGTAATCTGAAGCTGTAATCAGTAAAACCTTCCGAATGCCTTCGTGATAATGGATTAGGCTGTCATTTGTAGCATCTTATTTCTGCAATCGTCTGCGTTTAGGATGCCAATTTAAACTCATTAGCTTAATTTTTTAAGACATTTCTTCTTGCTTCTGACAGTCATAGGAAGCATGTCCATTTAATGCGTGCTGCCGTTTCTGTTGAATTTGGCAGAAGTGACCCCCCACCTCCCCTTGTAAAAGACAAGATACTCAAGTGTCAAGCGCTTACAGAGCCATCCATCTTCTTTGCCCTTCCACCCACTGGGGCTGGGCCACAGGCACCCACGGTTCAGGCCCCTTCTCTGCTTTCTCTTTGTCATTGTGCTGTTGTCAATTCTGCCGTTTATTCAGTGATTAATCATCATTTGGAAGGTTCTGCCGGGAGCCCACCGAAAGGAGGGTATTCCTGCAGGTGGTTTCTCTCTGATTAGTCAAAAGTGATAATGACTTGCTGCTGGGGCTTTGTCGTAAGAAGGGGAGGACGGTGAGTCCTTTTTCTTTTGCGGGAATGCAATTGAATTTTATAAACCCGGGAAATAAACTTAATTGTACAAAGAACATGAGAACAGTCTTTTAAAAGTATTCCCTAGAGACACCGTTTTCAGTGAAAGTACTTTTCAAGTCACAACTTTCTTATACCATTACCTTAATTTTTTTTTTTTAGGGAATTAAGAAGTACATTCATGACAATTTAACTGCTAAATGCTGGAAGATGAGAGATCTGATGGCTTATCCACAATTGCTTCTCACCAAAGTAATATATTCAATATTTTTACCTTTGACAGCCACAAAGATGGATAATGTTGGTAATTTAACTTGGTGCAGTATTACTCTTTTATATTATTCATTTAGAAGAGCAAATTCTCTGACAGTGAAGGTTTCCGTTTAAAGAGGACTGCTTTCGTGAAAAAAAAAAAAAGCCTGGGGAAGGATGGGCAGCCTGGCAGATGTCCAAAGGTAGAAGGTGGAGGTGCCTTGTTTGAGGCGATGAAATGTTATCAGAAGAGGAAATAGTGTGTCTTTGGGTGGGGAGGGAAAGAAGAGAACTGGGGAGCATGGGGAGGAGCAAAGGATGCCTGTCAGTTGACTTCCAGCCCGACCAGTCTTTCCGATGATTAGCATGTATATGATTTCTAAGGAAGCAGGCGGGTTTCCAGAACAAGGCAGACAAGTCCTTCTGTGGAAAGTGAGAGAAAAATCTGAATATGAGTGTACGTGAAATTTTTTTTCTTTCTTCTCAGTTGATCGGTGTGAAAGAAGGGTGAATGGGCTCACAAAAATTGCTTCTGAATGTCTTTTCCTATGGGCAAAATCAGAGAGCCTGGATACCCCCAAACTGCTCTGTGGATTTAGTTATTATTTTCATCTTCTTCCAATGAGGAGTTTCTCTCAACTGGTAGGTGTGGGTAAAAGAAACTAAACATGTTGAGATTCCAGAGCCAAATACTGGAAAAGTAAATATCAGTATTTACATTGAGTAGTAATGTAAATACTGGTCCTCCTCCTCCGTGTCCCCTCCTTGGTGCCAGTGCCACGCTTTGCTCTCTTGGTCTGAGGCTGAGCGTGGCATTTGGAGCCCGAGTGTGATCCACTGTGGATCCCACTGTGGATTGAGGAAACAGTGGCCGCTTGATGCATCTTGCTGGTGTGCATGGCTGGTGTGTGAAGTGGGGACGGGACCCCTCCCCCAGAACAGCTGCCACTTGGGCAGGTCCTGGGGTGATTTGCAATTCATAGCCCTAGGACTGGGAACAGCTGCTGCCCAACAGGAAGATGGGCAAGAGTGACAGCAGAGCTGACAGCAGAGCTGACGGGCCTGGGAGATGGCGGGAGGGGTTCATGTGCTGGAGGAGGGACTCTTGCAGAAGATGCATCAGGAGTAAGGGAGTCAGGTGGCTGCGGGGGCAGTCCAAAGCCCTTTCCTGGGCAAAACAGCAAAGCACTGAACACAAGTCGGTCTCCTTTCCCTAATCTAAGCTCCCTCTGCCTCCTCCCCCACCATCTAACCCCACTGTTGGGGTTGGAGGTTGATGACAGCTTGATTTAGTCCATCCCAGGTGGAGACTCTAGGTGTCTAGAGCAATTGTTCTCAAAGTGTGGCTCCTGGGCCAGTAGCATTGGCATCACCTGGAAACTTGTTAGAAATGCAAATTCTGGCCGGGCTCAGTGGCTCAGCCTATAATCCCAGCGCTTTGGGAGGCCGAGGTGAGTGGATTGCCCGAGCCCATGAGTTCGAGACCCGCCTGGGCAACTTGGCGAAACCTTATCTCTACAATAAACTAAAAAAAAAAAAAAATGAGTAGGGCGTGGTAGCGCGCGCCTGTAGTTCCAGCTATTTGGAAGGCTGAGGCGGAAGGATCGCCGGAGCCCAGCAGGTCGAGGCTGCAGTGACCGGGAGCGGCCACTGCACTCCAGTCTGGGTGACAGAGTGAGACTACAACTCAAAAAAAAAAAAAAGAAAAGAAAAGAAATGCAAATTCTTGAGCCCTCCCACAGACCTACTGAAGCCGAAACTCTGGAGGTGAGACCCAGTAATCTAATTTAACAAGTCCTCCAGGAGATTCTGATGTAAGTTAAAGTTCGAGAATCACGGACCTAAATCGGCCAAGCTATGACCCAGTGGTATTTGGGGCATTTACTAATGAGTTGAGACAGAGGGTACTAAGGAGAAGAAGGTCTCATAAGTCCCTCTTTTTGCTCCTCCCAGGAGATCACCTACTTTACTTGTAACTAAGGACATCTCACCCATGGATCCTAAGCTGTTGAATGCAAGAGCAGAAATAGCCTTTAGAATTAAATTAATTGAAGAATTTCAACTCTGGACAAGTAAACTGTTGAAAATTGGAGCAGATGTGGCTTGCCCTTTCTTTTTCTAGAGCTCAGGTTAGGCCTTCTAGTTATCTTTCTGAAGTTGAACCATTGCCCTTTGGTGGATGATTCTCCAAGCTCTGGGTAAAGGAGAAAGAGGATCTTTATTTTAAGGTCTGGCACATAAATCATGCTAATTAAGAGCAAAAGTATATCGGAAATTCCCAGTGGTTAACAAACTCTCTCTCCAACCTAGCCCCTGCTTGGAGTGATGTCAAGGAATGTTTGATGGAAAAGAATAAGATCTTCAGAAAGTTAGGAATGTGTTCCAAGGAGTGGTTGGTACATAGCAGCAGATCCTTGGTAGATTCCTATTGAATTGAAAACCTTAATTTTATCTCAAGCGCCTGTTTGTATCTCTTCATTAATACGTTTATCTCAACCTTCTTGAACCTAACTATTTTTGGTTTATACAGGATCTTATAGTAACAAGTTCCAGATGAGGTAATGAATTAACTACTCACAGTGTAAAAGAATGTGTGACTTTATCCTAAAACGACCTCTTCCAAGTTTCAAGCTCGCTTATCTGAAATCTTAATTCTTAGGTTTGGGTGTTGATGCTTCCGACTTTGTCTGAGATAGTCTCTTTGTGATTGTGCAAAGATGAGTCAGTAGCATTGATCAGCACTGCCACACCATAACAGGGAGGAAACTCAGGGAGAGAAATTCCATCTAACTCCATACCAGGGCCAGGCTTACCTCTGCTAGAGTTGGTGGTCATCTCTACAGCAGTCTGAGAAACCCATGAGGACCCCACCATATTTCTCCTGAATCAGTGACTAAACTTCAACCACCGGACAATCCTTTCTTTGGGTAAAGCATTTGATTTACAAGTGTTTTCTCCTAGAAGACTTAACTTTTATGAAGTCAAGGAGCGTCAGTTGCTTTTTGCTAGCCCCTACCACCTGTCAAAAGCCTGACGTAATAGGCTTGCCACATACGTGTATACACATATTCATGATCTCAGAAATGAATAATAAATTATTTATTTACACCTCGGTCTGAGTGGGATATAGGGTGAATTTGGGTTTAAATGATTGAGGCATGCTTCTTGTCTTCATGAAAGTTGAATCTAGTAGGAGAAAATACTTGTAGAGGATTTGCTTTACACTCCTCCCAAAAAAGGAGTTTCCAATGGTGGAAGTTTAGACATTTTTAATCTGGCCAGTAGGTCTGTTCAGACAGAGGTCACATTCCTCATTCCTCTGCATGGTGTCTAGGAGGGATCTTATCTTCGAGGAACAGATTTTTTCCTTCACTGAGCCAAGAAGACCAGGGTAGTATGAATGTTCTGGTGACTAGGAATATAAGATTAGGATATATTGAAACAACAGGTAACATTTATTGAGCACTTACTATGTATCAGGAACTCTTTAATGACATTAATTTTTATCAGCTCAGTTGATTTTTATAATAATCCTTTAAGATAGGCACCCTTAGTATCCCTATTTCACAAAAGAGAAAGTCAAGACATAGAAAGATCAAGTAATTGGTCAAGGTGATCTAGCTAGCAAGTGGAAGAGTTAGAATTCAAACCCAGGCAGTCTGATTTGTAAAAGGAAAAGGGGGCACAGAAAGGCAAAATCACGGTTGAAGACAAACTATTTCTATTTCATCATTATTTGGGGGGGAGGGGGTCAAAGATGAACCCAATAGGGCATAGAGCAGTGCTCTAGGGAACCAAGATTGGATATTGGTAGGATTCTGGGAAGGAAAGCATGAAACAAATGCTCTGTAAGATCTCTGCTTTGCCAAAAAGAGGAAGGAAAGGGTTATTTAGGAGACCAGACGGTTCCTTTCTACTCCTTCAGTGTCCTCCCTTCTCCTGCTCACCTCTCCCTAATAATTTGATCAGTTCTCTGTGGAAAGCACTTAGTTGCTATGGTAATGAGTACTCTATAAATATCAAGAGCATAAATCCAAATAGAACATCATCCCTTTAATGCAGAGGCTCAGGGAATTAGCCTTGAACATCATGGTCTAATAATGGGCCACTCAGTCATTTTGCTTTAAATCCTACTGAACACATCTGGACCTCATAGTGATTCATAACAAAGATCCAGAGTAAACGCCGTCATGTTGCTTTTTAAGCCCAACTCAACTCTTCTCGGGTGCTGTGCACATCCTAGATGCTCATTGTTTTTATTTTTTAGAAATGAAACTTAATAGAAACAACTGCTATTCTGACTACTTGATATTATATTTGGTAGCTTAACTCATGAGATTTTAATATTGAAGAAGTATAGATTAATCAAATTTAGAGCAGAAAAGGGTCTTAGTGACTTTTTGGATTTTTCCCATCATTTCTCAAATTCCTTCAGGGTTGAGGCAGGTGAGGTAAGTGAAAGAAGCAGGCTGTGCACAAGACAATTGGGAACGGTGGGCACTGTGGCATGCTTGGAGCTTGGAATCTTACTCTACTTGCAATGTGCTTATTTACTGATTTTCCCTCCATCTCAGGATTTAAGGTGATACAAAGAAATGCAAGGAAAAAAATAGGGAATATGATGAAGGGGAAATAAAAATAGAAAAAATAAAACTAAGGATGAAGTTAATGAACATAATGATTATAAACTTCTGGGCAGTTGCTAGATGTATGTCACAAGTGTCTCTGAGCTTCCTAGCAGCCAATGCAAAGAAAGAAACCCAAACCAAATATTCAGGAGAAGCAGAGACTACTTCTGGTTCTGAAGCCTTAGACTCCCTGAAGACTTTCTTCTTTAAACACTATCTTCCTTCTGTCTTTGTGCTTAATTCTCTAGTAATTCCTTCTGAATTGCTTTGTAAACACCTTTCCTTCCCGATCCCTTTGGCCCTCTGACTGATATTCATCCTGGCCTGCTCACCCACTGCTGATTTTTCTCTTTTTTTTAAAAAGAAAAGTTATTCACTGTTTGTTTTTTCCTTGATACTACCGAGATTTCAACCACAGCAGACAAATGTTGACAACTAATGTTGTCACCCCTGGTTCAGATCATTTCCTAACTTCCAGACTTATATATCCAATTCCAGTTGCAAGCACAGATCTTGTTGCAGATGTTCCTCATGTCATCATCTCCCCAAACTGAATTTATCCTCTTCACCTATCCTACTCCTAACTCCTTTTACTCTCAAACCAGCTTTCTCCTTCTTTCCTTTTCTAATTAATTATACAATCAGCTTAGTCATCAGGTTGTTCTAAACAGAAATCTAAGATTCATATTTGGCCCTCTTCTTCTCTCATTCCACATACAATCAAAAGGTTTATTTGTCTTATATGTTCTACATCAATCAAATCTCTAGGGTCTTCATGTAAAGTTCAAGTTCCTTTGCATGGAGTATGGGGGTGAGTGTCTAGATATACTCTTCCAGACAGGACTTTCATGACAATGCTTCTCATATCCTTTGCTCCAGTCATACAGAAAATCACTCCAGATGAGCTGTGATCTAGCTCCTTCACATGGAATAGGCCTCTGCTAGACATTTACCCATCATATCTTCTAGGATGCGACTATTTTCACTTGCTCAGGGTCCCTCTCCATTTTCAGAAAGGCTTTCCTGAATCTACTATCCTTTTCTCAATGCTCCAATAGTAGAGATTCTTGACCTGGTATCCACGAACCCCTTGTGTAATTCCATGAAACTTTGGTTAAAGAATTTAAGGGCTTATGAAACTCCAGGTGTAAATGGATTCAAGAACCAAGGGTTTAAATAAGTATTCAGGAGTTGATTTCACCTCCATCTGTCAGCTTTGGTTTTCTCTCTACTGAATCCTTTTGAGGCAGACTTTCTCATGTGATAGTCCCCAGCAGATTCATATCTATCTTTAAAAATGCGCAAGCAAATAAACATTCCACAAATCTGCTCTACAACCTTCAGTGACTTTTCTTTTTTTCCCCAATAATAAAATCCTTTACATGGTATAAGGTCCTATATAATAGCCTCTTTCTACTTCTCAATTTCATTTTCTTTCTGTTGAAAAGTCAGTTGTCAATCTTTTGTTGTTCCTTTGAAGTGATGTGTCTTTACTTTCTGGCAACTTTTGAGATTTTCTTTTTGTCTTGGGCTTTTAGCAGTTTTAGTACAATATTTGACCGGCTTGTGGTTCATGGTGCTTTTTGAACCTGTGGTTTTATGTCTTGTGTTAATCTGAAGACTCTTTAGCTTGTTTCTCCACCTATTTTCTTACACCTTATTCTTTCTGTTCTCATCATCTAGAATGTTTACACATATGTCAGAACCTTTCACTCTGTCCCATACGTTTCTGATCAACTTTTATGTAAATATTTAAAAAAATTTTTTATTTTAAAGATGTGGGGTACAATTCAGGTCATTGTACAGATAAAGTTTGGACCTCATTTTGGTCCCCACTTCACCTGGTTTGAGATCAGGTACCCTTATTGATGAAGTATGCCCCCCTGCCCTGGCAGAGTCCCACTACTGCCAATTCCTTTCTTATAGTATGATAGTAAATGCTCAGGGTCCACTTATGAGTGAGAACATGTGGTATTCTGTTCTTTGTTTCTGTGATAAATCACTGAGTATTATAGACTCTAAGTCCATCCAAGTTGCTACAAAGTTCATAATTCTGTCCTTCTTTATGACTGCGTAATATTCCACTGTGTATGTATACCACATTTAAAAAAAGCTTTTCTGTATATTCTATCCTTTTTCTTTTCTGACCTTCATTTTGAATATTTTCTACTGACCTATCTTCTCTTCATCTTTGTCCAACTTTCTTTTAAAAACATCTGATGAGTTTTTAACTATTTTTAACTTTTAATTTTCAGTTCTAGAATTTCCATTTTGTCAGGGATTTTTTTTTTTTGGTAGATTTCAGTTCTCCGCTAAAATTCTTCATCCTGACCTCTCCTTTAGTAAATATTTTTATTATACTCATCTAAAAGTCCATGTCTGATAATGTTGTTCCTATATTATTATGGGTCTATTTCATTGATTATATTTTTGTCTCTTGATGCACCCAATAACTTTTGAGCAATTACTGAACATCTGCAATAAAAATTCCTCCAGAGTAGAGTCTGTTATTGGCAGGCATTTAGAGTAGGAATAGTCTGCATTAATCAAATGAGGAATTGCGCTGGTTCTAGGCTTGTTTCAGTCTTCATGAGGTCTAGTCAATTACTCACTAGCCCTTATTCCTAAAAAAAAAAAAAAAAATCCCTTGGGGGTCCGATCTGAAATCTGAGGTCTCTATCAAATGCTCTTCTTCTTGGTGTTCTTGAACTCCAGTTTTTAATCTCTCCAGCATCCTGAAATTATCATTTGTTCTATTTAGCTCCCAGGCTGTTCTATTCTACTTTCTCTTCAGTCTCTCTGCCTCTGAGTCCAGTCAGCTCATGAGTCAGCAAATACCTCAAGTGGAAAAGTGGTTTAAACTGTCAGGCTCAAACTTCCTATTCTATACTTCTGTTTAATCTGTGATTTTAGTCCTTTACATCTTGGATAACTTGATGACCAGGAACCTCAATTTCTGTCCCCAGTTCCATGAGACTGTCAAAATCTTCACTCACCCCCTTTGCCTCTTTCCTCCTGCTTTTTGGTTTTTTTTTTTTTTTTTTTCCAACCTCTCTACCCAAGACTTCCCAGAAGTCTTACTGGGGAAAGAAAGGTAGAATTTGGGCTTATTTCAATAAGTGTCTCTTCTCTTAGGGATCTTAGACTCTTGAGTTCTTGCTGCTTTCATAGATATCCAATGCCTTCAAACACATGTGTGGGTTTGCATATTATTCAGGTTTTCTAGTTGTTCTTGGTGAGAGGGTTTGTCTGCTCAATTGATCTTTGTTTATAAAAAAGCATCTTAAAAGTAAAAAAATGCAAATAGATTCATTTAGCAACAAAACTAACAATGTATTAAGGAAATAATCAACAGAGTAAGCAGACAACCTGCAGAATCAGAGAAAATATTTGCAAACTATACGTCTTCTGACAGGGGGCTAATATCCAGATTTACAAGGAACTCAAACAACTCAAACAAAAACCCCACAAATAATCCCATTAAAAAGTGGGCTAAAGTTATAAACAGACATTTTTCAAAAGAAGACAAACCAAGTGGTCAAAGAACATATGAAAAAATTGTGCAGCATCATTAATCATCAGAGAAATGCAAATTAAAACTACAATGAGATCATCTTACACAAATCAAAATGGCTGTTATTAAAAAGACAAAAAATAAAAAGGTAGACATTGGCAAGGATGCAGAGAAAAGGGAACGCACTGTTGCTGGGAGTGTAAATTAACACAACTTCTACGGAAAACAGTATGGAGATTTCTCAAAGAACTAAAAGTAGAACTCCGATATGATCCTGCAATACCATTACTAGCTATCTACCCAAAGGAAAATACATCAGTATATCAGAAAGATAACTGCACTTGTATATTTATTGCAGCACTCTTCATGATAGCAAAGATATTTTAATCAACCTAAGTGTGCATCAATGGATGACTGGATAAAGAAAATGTGGTATATACATACAATGAATGTCATAAGTGAAACAATCCAGTCACAGAAAGACAAATACTGCATGTTCTCACTTATAAGTGGGAGCTGACTAATGTGTACATGGAAATAGTGGAATGATAGACAATGGAGACTCAGAAGGGCAGAGGGGTAGAAGGGAGGTAGATAATCAGAAATTACTTAATGGGTGCAATGCATATTACTCAAGTGATGGGTATGCTAAAAGTCCTCACTTCACTACCATTCATTATATCGATGTAATAAAATTATCCTTGTACTCCATAAATTTATACAAATTAAAAAATTGATAAATAAAAAAAATGCAATGTATCAAGCACTTACTGTTACTATCCTGGGGTCTTTGTGAGAGTAGTAGATATGTTTTTAATGATAACACTACTGCACACATTTTTAGGACTTGCTTTTTTTTTTTTTGGAGTCAGAGTCACTCTGTCACCCATGCTGGAGTGCACTGTCATGACCATGGCCACTGCAACCTTGACCTACTGGGCTCAGGCGATCCTTCTGTCTCAGCCTTCCAAGTAGCTGACACTACAGATGCGTATCACCATGGCTGGCTGCTTTTTTGATGTACTGTAGAGATAAGGGGTAGAAGGGAGGTGAGATGAGGTCTCGCCTTGTTGCCCAGCCTGGTCTTGCACTCCTAGGCTCAGGCAAACTTCTTGCCTCAGCAGGTGAACTTTTTTGAGGGAAAAATAAAAATGATCTTTACTAATGAATGAATTAACTAGCTAACTGACTAACTTTATCAACTAATATTTATTGAGCACTTACTGTGTGCCAGGGGCTGTTCTAATAGGTTTACTAAGAGTACTACTTCATTTATTCCTTATAATAATTTTGAAAGAAGATTCTTTATTTCTACTTTTTAGATGAGGAAACTAAGGCATGAAGATATTTAGTGATTTGTCTAAGATTATTCACCTAGCAAGTGGTAAAACCAGAGTTTTAATGCAGAAAATGTGAATCCAGAGACCCTGTTTCTAATGACTAAATTACTTGCCTTTTCCTATTCACAAAATTATTACCTTTTTCGGTGGTGGTAAAAACACCACTGAATAAGGAGTTCTGGATGTATTTTGAGTCATGACAATGTCTTAGGAATAAATTTATAAACTTGGCATAAGAATCATCTTATTTAGATATATAAACTAGTTTATTATACTTTAATAAAGCTGAAAAAAGTTATAATTGGTAAAATATACTAGTTGTTTTTGTTTTTGCCTTTAGCCTCTAGGTAGAATTGAGTGACCATATATTAATTTTGTTTATAAGAACTGTTTCTTCAAAGAAGAAACACATTTGTCTCCCCCTTTTCATTTTTACAGTTCAAATAGACATGGTTTGTGTTTTTCCCAGTATGGAATCAATTATTGTATGTTACCTATTGCTATATAACATATCATTAAAAAATGTAGTGTCTTAAAACAACAACAAGCATTTATTTTTGCACACAGTTTCTGTGGGTCAGGAATTTGAAAGTGGCTTAGCTGGATGGTTCTGACTCAAAGTTTTCCCTGTGTGTTAACATTGAGATATTGGCCAGACTACCAGTCATCTGAAGGCTCAACTGAGGCTGGAGGATTCGATTCTATGTCAGCAAACATCGGCAAGTCCTTACTGGTTATTGGCAAGAGGTTTATTTCCTCACCAAGTGGACTTCTTCGTACGACTGCTAAGGTATCCTCATGCCATGTTGGCTGGCTTTTCCCACATGGAGTGATCCAAAAGAGATTATGACAGGAGCTGAAACATCTTTTATGAATCTATACTCAGAGGTCATAAACTTTCATTTCTACAATATAGGATTAGATATGCAGGTCAAGCCTGTTCATTGAGGGAGAGGACTATATAAGGGTATAAACACTAACAGGTGAGAATCATTGGGGCCATCTTGGAGGCTGGCTTCCGCAGTTATTCACTCAACAATTTTTAATTGAACATTTACTTGTCAGTGTGAAAGACAGGAAGAGGTACAAAGTGTGGTCCTGTTCACAAAGTCCTTGCAGTCTAGGAAAAGACACTAGAAGTAAAAGACAATGCATGTTAAATAAATAATGATCATTCTAGGCAACAATATCTACCAAGAGATGATCCTTCATTAAAATGATCAGTGAAAGCTTTTAGGGAAGGTTTGATGGGTGATGGGATTAGAAGGGTGGGTAAGCAATAGAAAAAAATTGAGCTCTGTTTCTTTCTACTTCTTTCTCTGAGCCACTGTTCATTCTTAGAAAAAAGTACCAAGCTATATCAGGTAGGGTTCTTTGGTTGCAAGCAAAGGGGGTAACTCTGGCCAACTCAAGAAAGAGAACATGTATTATCAGGAGAATGCTGGGGTTCTTCACAGAAGTCAAGGACAGGTGAAGAATAACAAGGTCTATAGAACATAAGCATCAGCAGCCCTGGGGATCATGGCAGCAGGAATACATAGATGAGTTCTCCAGGATGCTGCACCAAATGAATCTGCTTCATTGACCTTCCTTCCAGGTGCCCAGAAAAGAGAGAGAGATGTGGGGGTGAAAAGCTACTTCTCCCAAGAATGGGAGACTGAACAGATATTGTATCAGATCTCATTTTAAACCCAAATAGCTCTCTATTTTTAAAAATTTGGCTTTGCAGTTTTAAGAAAATGGGAGTCCATTGAGTCTCAAACCATATCTTGTTTTATTACTTTTTATATTGATTGTGCTGTTGGGGATGATGCAACATTTCAGAGGGAAAATAGCAGAACGATTGCCTTAGGCACTAATTTTTTTCTTTTTTTCCTCAGAAAGACAACCCACTTATTTTGGGTGTTTGGTGTGTTTGGGTTTCTAATTAAGTTGCCTGAGATTTTCCAAAGTGCTGTCCTCTGGACAAGACCAGTTATCATTTCTTGCTCAAAAGCAGTAAGGCATCTAGGGCTGCCCAATAACACTCTGTTTTTCCTTCATTGTACCTGTCACAGTTTATAATTATTATTTGTTACTATTGATAATCATCTATTTATTTATTTGAAGCATCTGTCCTCATCACTCAACCAAAATATTTGCTAGAACTTGTTATAAAGCAAGTTTTCTGAACCTCAGCACTGTTGAAATTTTGGACTGGAAAATTCTGTTTTGAGGGGTTATCCTGTACATTCATGGGCATTGCAGGCTGGTCTCGAACTCCTGGGCTAGGCAATCATCTTGCCTCAGCCTCCTCAAGTACTATAATTACAGGTGGGAGCCACTGCACCTAGCCAAGTTTTAGTCCTATTTCTGCCATCAGTACAACTTTGTGACCCTGGGAAGGATGACTAATTGCTGAAACTTTAACTTCATCTATAAAATGGAAATGTTTTTATCTGTACCTAAAACCACCTTACAGGATGAGAATGTTAAAGGAAGTAATCGATACGAGTGCATTTTGTCCTTTTAAAAGCACTTTACATTTGGAAGGTCGAGGTGAGAAGATTGCCTGAGTCTAGGGGCTCAAGACCAGCCTGGGCAACTTGGTGAGACTTCTAAATAAAAAAACTAACCGGGTGTGGTGGCGAGTGCCTGAAGTTCCAGCTACTTGGAAGACTGAGGTGGAAAGATCGCCTGATGCCCAGCAGGTCGAGGCTTCAGTGGCCGTGAGCGCGCCACTGCACTCCAGCCTGGCGCAAGAGTGAGACTCCAACTCAAAAACAAACAAACAAACAAACAAGCAAACCAACCAACCAACCACTATACAAATGTAATATGCAGGCATTATCAGCATTAAGAATAATAATAATAAACTTCTTTAGCCAGGGACTGTATTTTATATGTATTTCTAGAACCTGCCCTATGGCTGCATTTCTGTTGTGGGCTCCACAAGTGATAGTTGGTGATGCTGGTAGTGTCTTGTGAAGTGTGGATCTCATTTATTACATAAACTTGTTATCTCTGATTATACACTAGTCAATAAATAGTTGTAGAGTCAAACTGAATTTCAGATAATCATCCAAGAAGTCTGTATTATTGCTTATGCATATGTATGCTGGCAGCTTCTGGAGTCATGGGTTGTAAATATTCTATATGAAACATATTTTAAGGATCTAATAGTATCTTATGAATTTTTATTGAGAGCTTTAAAGAATATTTTATTTTATACAGGAACACATTAAATAAGGTAGAAATTCTGGTAATATTTCACACCAAAGTATATTAAGATTAACAGTAATGTATTTGCAACACTTGGATAGATTTATTTTCTTTTTTGGTTTTATTATAAAAGAAAGTGACAAATATTCTAGAATATAGTAAGAGATTAATCTATCTAAAATACTCATCTTTCCCAGCTATTCCCTGAGTTCAAAAATTATTTTAGCCAATGTATAAACTCAATTGACTAAAATCTGTTATTGCAAAACTTACAGTTGGTTTTGCCTTTCTGATATTAGCCTATTTCGTGGTAATGTTAAAATTGAACACCATAGTAACAAATTTGTTTTACTAAAAATATTAAGATAGCACAAATAAGACATTAAGCAATCCCGTGCATTAGCTGAATTGACCTTTCTTGAAAAATACTAAGGAAATATTTTAAGGGAGTTCCTTTTTGTTTTCTCAACTTAGGGTTCACTTCCAGTCAAATAATGCTTTTGTTTAAAAAGAATTAGGTTAATACCTGTTAAATGTGGTAGTAAAGTTTTACTACATATAATTAAGTTGTAAAACCAAATGGACTTTATAGATATAATTTCCAATACAAGCTTTTATATATTTTAATGAAAAATAACTGACTAGCTCATGGTACTAGATACAATACTAGCTACAGAGCTTTGAAAATATTTAGTTTGTTTTTCTAAAATGAGAAATTCAGAATGATGTTTTTTTAAGTTCATAAAAAAAGAGTGCTGGAGGATATAATTAATTAGTATAGCACTTAACTTTTTCTCTATATAAATTCAGATTCAGAGGACATTTACTGACTTTATTTTATAGGTTAAATATTGTGTTAGCTTCTTCCTCATATATGGTCATTTAATCTTCAAACAACTCAATGATGTCATTTTCATTAGAGAGAGGAATCTGAGATTCTCTAAGTAACTTGCCTATGGTTACAAAGTTTAAAAACTGGAATACAAACTCAGATTTTATTGCAGCGAAGTCAGTATTCTCACCAGGAAATTTATTCAGGATGATGTGAAATCAGGTGCCATCATGGTAATATTATAACGTTTCCCAAGTCTAATGTCCTAAGAGCTTTTGACCTCACACAGAACCAGTATATATGGCTATAACCTTAAACTCAGTAAGTTTTTCCTGAACTTAACAAAACAATGACTACTATGCTTATTTGAAAATGTTTATTGGCTGCTCTTTTATTTCGGGATGGTGGACTGGATTTGAGATTTTTTTTATTGGTCAAAACCACTGAGTTCCTTTTTAAGTAGGACAATATAAAATACTCAGTGGTTGAATTGAAACCAAATCTTTATTCAATGTTTGTTTTATTCATCCACGTGTTTCTTTTTACAAATGCAAATCCATCTGGTTCTGTGAAAAGGCTAATTTAAAAAGGCATTTTCATGAGGCTAAACCTACTTTATGATCAAATATGAGTGAAAAATTTTTTTTCCGATTTGACATTGTCAGGGAAGAAAAAAAAATTAAAATAACCAACAGTTCTTTGTTTCTTTGTTGAAACTGGCTAAGTCTTGAATATAAAACACGCTGGGAGCTCTTAGATAAAGTTATGAAGAGTAGGGGATAGTTAGGATGGAATGATTAGTCAGCTCTAGAGTGACACCACATTTTAAACCCAAGAGAGCTGGCAAAGTCTAGATGAGATCCATGGGATCTCATCCAGGGGTCAGAGCTGGTGAAGAGCTTCTTGGCTAAGGCAAGTTTCAGCATCTAATGGGTATCCCAGTGGATTATAATGGTTATAGTATTATTAATTACTTATCTGACATCCATTCTGTCTCTCTTCCTTTAAAAAGATGATAGCAATTGATATTTATCTTCAATACACGTTTCCCCTCCTTCCAAAATTAAAATTCCCAAATGTTAGCTGGGCAAATGGTCACCTAGAATTTATTTCTCAGCCTCCCTTGTAGCGGGGAGTGACTATATGGTTAAACTCTAGATAATGGGATGGGAAACATAGTGGCAAATGGAATTTTCAGGAAGTATCTTAAAAATCTCCTATCTTTCTTGCGAACACTGGAACAGGAGTAACCATTAATGATCAAGAAGTAGAAGTTCCATGATGAGGAGGATAGAACCACAAGGAAAAAGGAACCCAAGACCCTGGGAATGATGACGGTTCCAAACCAACCCTGGACTATCTACATTAATATGAATCGAATCCTAATTAATATACTAATAGAACTCCTATATTATTGGAGGTGGCAAAGTATCCAACAATAGAACCATATTCCCCAGTGTACCTTGAAGTTTTGCATGGCAATATTTCTAAGTTCTGGCCATTGAAATACAGTGTAAATTGTGATGAAATCCTGAAAAGTTTCCTTTAAAAGGATGTAGACAGCTGAAGAAAGTCCCTGTGTCTTCCTTCCTTCTTCCTTTCTGCTGTCTGACATGGGGATGTGTTAGGCAGAGCTCCAGCAGCTATTGTGGACCATGAGAGTCCTTGAGGAGCAGAAAGACAGGAGGAGCCTGAGTCTCTTGATGACTTTTGCAAATCAACTTACTGGTATTGGACCACTTACTTTTCGACTTCTTTTATAAGAAGAAACAACTATTTTTGGCGTTTAAGCTACTTTATTCTGGGTTTTCTATTAGGTGCAGCCAAACCTAATCCTATCTGATAGAGAGGTTCATCAAAATCAACAAGAAGGTACAGGACACATAAGTCAAGCCCAGAGAACTGGGACATGGGGCCTGTGTGTAGCGTAGTTGAGAAACTGGGGTGGAAGTTGCAACCAGGAACCTGGTGGACTTCTCAGGGTCATTGTTGGAACTCTGGCTTAAGCACGGGTGTGGACCATCTGGGCCCCAGTCACCAATGGAAAAGGGGAGCTAGTGTGCTGCTGAGCCAGGAACTCCTTGTCCTGTACTGGGTACAGCTGACCCTGCAAGGCTCAGGCCTTCAGTGCTAGACATGGGCTGAGTGGAGGCAGAGGCAGGCAGGGGCTGACATAACCATGCCTGTTTCAGACGCTGTCAGGCGGAGCTTTTCTGTTGAGCCCCTCTTTCTCTTCTTGGGCTTCCCTGTAAGCAGCTGCTGGCTCTCACATCCAGGCTTGTGAGAATCAGCCCTGCTCCTCCGTCATGTGTGGGCCAGCTGCATCCCCACTGGCCCTCATTTCCCCTGCATTGAGCTCATTTTCTCTCTGGGGATTCATTTGATTGTGAATACTCCGAACTCCATAGTGTGGGAAAACTAGAAATACAAACAACAGACGTCTCGATGCTACAGGGGCAGAGAGTAGCATCTTTTCCTCGGTTAGTGTCACGGAAGGCCCGGCAGGAGGTTTTGGTGCTGGTGACATTTCATAATCCGAGACACTTCTAGGCAGTGACTCAGGGAGGCAGCCTGCTGCTGAGCAAGGAGGAGGCAGGTCTACGAGCTGGAGTTCAGAGAAGCTTAGGCTCACATGAGAACTATCAGCCCAGAGCACTTACAGTCAGAGGGAAGGCGAGTGGAAGCATGCCGTGAAATAGAAAGTTCCATACAGATTATTCTAATTTTATTAATGAAGAGAGTACTCTTCCCCACCATTACTAAAACAACGCATTCTTGTTAATTTCTTCCCATCAAGGCTGCTCTTGGGATGCATTATAAAGAAAGTTTGTATTTTTTTTTAAATTGGAGTTTAGGGACGTTTGCCTAAGAACCTCTACCTTCCTAGGGATGACTTGTGCAGAACACTATTTGCAAATGTAAATGACAGCTTGGTATACCTTCAAAATTAATCATGCTAATGACAGGATCTACTACTTGTGTATAATATGTATTAATCATGTGTCCTATGCTCATGTTAACCCCATATTGTTTACCCTGTATCCAAAAGTCTATTCTACTGTTTGTATGCGTTATGTGAAGAGCTAGAGATAGAATACTTCTGGGAAATGCTAGGTTCAACAAAGTTGAGCTGGAAAATGGTGACTGAGTGTGAGTCCAGGGGAAGGCGACTGCCCAATGTGTGGGTCCTTAAGTGAGGGTCTTCATTGCTTCCTGGAAGGAAGTTGACAGGGCAGATAATAATTCTCTTTGCCCCCCGTTAATCAGAGAACAGCCTTCTAATCTGGGCTTGTCTACTCAAATGCTTCCTCCTGAACTGTTCCATGTGGGGAATGGCACAAAGACAAAGTGAGATGAGATGACTCTTTGTGGCCGTGCCTATGCTCTCGTCAGATGGTTTTAGTGTTTTTCTGCCCCTGACATCCTTGGTTTTTCAGCCTTCCTGGCTATTCTAGGAGTTACTTTGAATCTTCTCTATGACTCCCTTTTTTCCTCAGTCTAGGTAGTGTTAGTCCTGCTGCCTGTTGCCAAGAACATTGACTAAGGCAGAACTGAAGGGAAGTTGTTTACTGCTGGACTCTCGGAAACTTTAATATGCTAGTTTGCATTGTGATTCTCCAGAAGGGGCTCACAAATGTGGCATTTTCTAAAAGCATTTGATCCAGAAGCCTGGCCTCCATACTCCCCTCTGCCTCCCCTCAGCTCCTCGGCATCTCTTAAGGTAAGTCACTGCTGAACCACTGAACATGTTAGGGGAAATACCAATTTAGTAACTCACTGCTTAACTGTATCAGAAAACACCTTGGTGGTACAGAAGAGTTCATAGAACTCAAAAAGGTAAATAATCTTCTTCCTGCTTATAACAAACCCAAGATCTCATAAGAGATTATGTTCTTAGGATGGATTCCTAGTGAAACTTTCTCTAGACAACTCCTGATGGCTTCACACAGATGACCTTCGAGAGACCCTGGACCATTGTGGATGCTCATGGAACACTTAGTAGAAGCCAAAATGTGTCTTATTTTTACCTGACCCATTACATTTGCTAATGACTTGGGTCAATGGGGTAAACAATGTGGTCATTCATAATTAATTTTGCTGTTCATTATAGCCAATTATTTTAACTGCTGGATCATTTGTATTTGTATACAATCTGCAGTCTTCCAGGAACATTCGCAAGCTTAATGGATTGTATAATGTGCAATCCCTGATCCATGATTAACATGCTGTTTAATGAGTACGATTTTAAGAAAGCTTGAAACTTTAGGTCCCTGGCTTCTTCTACAAAGCCAGGCATAGGAGTGAAAAGTTTGCAGCAGTAATGTGTTTTGAATGTTTTAAATGGAAGGTTATTTTTACCTAAATGAGATTTTCCTTGCAAGCTTACACAGCCTCCTTGCAAGCTCTCCCATCCTTACACAGCCATCCTGAGATCTTACTGAAAAGGACAGCATGGGGAGTATGTGAATAATGCCGAGTTTTGCTTTAAATCCTAGATATTCTGATTTGGTAGGTCCAAGGGGTGAAACATGAACTTTTTTTTTGAGTTGGAGTCTCACTCTTTCGCCCAGGCTGGAGTGCAGGGGCATGCACGCGCATGGCTACCCCAGCGTCGACCTGCTGGGCTCCGGCGATCCTTCCACCTCAGCCTTCCAACTAGCCAGAATGACAGATGTGTGCTACCATGCCCGGCTATTTTTTATTTTATTGTAGAGATGAGGTCTCACCAAGTTTCCCAGGCTGGTCTTGAACCTGTGGGCTCAGGCAATTCACTCACCTTGGCCTCCCAAAGTGCTGGGATTACAGGCTGAGCCACCAAACCTGGCGAAACATGAACTTTTCCAAAAAAATGTACCAGGAAATTCTGACACAGGGGTTTGTGGTTTACACTTTTGGAAATACCAGACCAAAAAAAAAAATTTTTTTTTGGACTTTTCTTAAGTGTGCAAGGAACTAGCTTCCCCAAACAAGGACGTTGGAGGCCAAATGATTGTTTGGGGACACTTGAGCACTAATTTCTCTCTGGAGGAGCATGTAGGCTTTCTAAGGCTGAATTTGGTTCAAGAATAGGGAGAATTCAATATGAAGATATTTCCTTAATGCAAGCACATAGGTTGTTAGTGTGAGTTTGTCTGGAATGGGAAGTTTGTCTGGAATCCTGGGAATGAAAGTCTACGGTGCAGCAGAAACTGAGATTTCCAGGTTCCATCAGAGTTTGTTTTGTATATATGCCGTCTGCAACAGCTGGCCGTGTTTCCTCTTCAGCAGTTTTGAGAGCCATGAGAAGCTATACTGAAATATACTATACCTGCTCCTGTCTGTGTGACTGTCACACTTCCAACAATTTTCTGGCTAAGTACACTGAGCACTTAATCTAATGTGATAGACTGGTGTACGTGTGTGTGTGTGTGTGTGTGTGTGTGCCTGAAATGCTATGGAGTTAAATGATGGACTGCTTTTATCTTACTCTAGTTCCTAAGTCCTCCCATTGAATTGCCAGGGCAAAGATGGTGGTTAGTGATACCCATTATTGAGTCAATCTTCTAACAATTTCCAAGATTTGGCTTTGCTTCTTACTGGTAAGTCTGGGTAGCTACTTAACTTTTAAAGTTTTCTCAGCTGAAAAATAACCTAATAATAGTACAATCCATTTAGGGTTGTGGATGAGATTAAATGAGGTATAGCATGTAAAGTATTTAACATGCATCCTGGAATATGAGGCTCAAAGATGTTAACCATCTCTCTTTCTCCTTTTCTTCTGACCTTCCTCCCCTCCCCACTTCCTGACCCCTTCTCCCAAATGACACGCAGCTCTGTAATTTCTATTTAGGAAGGAGGCATAGGTTATGCAATCAGATTGGAAGATGAAGAGGAATTAGCTAGGGAAACTATCTTAAGGATGTTTGCCAAGTTTAGTTTTCCCTTGGACTGCATGTTTACTTGGGATGGGACATGCATCATCCATAAGCCATCCCTTGGCACCAGCAGGTACTATACCAGAGACCTTGAGAGATACAAAGATGATGGAGACACTCCGTTTTCTCAAGGAGTATGATCTAAGACGACATTTGCAGTTTGATTGGCTACCCAGTATATAAGGTAATTCATATCACTTATGATAGACCAGAGGGACCCTCACAGGTGTACAGAGGAGGAAGCAGTGAATTCTTGGACAATATGTTATCTTCTATGTTCAGTATTGGAAAAAAAGATCTGCCTATCTGCTAAAAATAGTGATACAGTCATGTGTGCATTGCATCGGGTAGATTATTAGGGAGAATATAAGCAAAGACAATTCTGTATATATCAAAGTGTATCTACAGGATCAGGAAGAAAGTGGTAGCAGAAAGGATCTGAAGAGCTTCTTCCCTACAGCAGAGTTCTGATTTCACACACAAAGCCTTGTTAAGGGAGTTCTGCTCTCATGCAGAAGTAGTGAAGTTGAAGTTGAGAGATACCAGGGGAAACCAGTGCTTGCTTTTAGTTGTAGGCAATAAATTGTGTGGGAAATGCCAATTTCAAAATTCCTCCTCTCTACATGATTCAATGTGAGTGAGACAGAATCATTGTCGTTGACTATAAAATCCATCTCAAAGACTCCAAAATCATTAATGTCCAATAATACTGATTTGTTTTCTGTTAAATCTGAGTCTTGCGGGTTCTATAAGTCTTTCCTTTGGCAGAAAATTCAATAATTTATTATCACTGAAAGTAAAAATAGTCTAAAAAATGTTTAGTTTGGTTTCGGTATTGTATACATTTAGTTCATAAAATGCTGGTTGTGTCTCCATAATTCTTTGCTAGAGATTTAATTAAGTTTCTTGTTTCTGTAATTTACAATTTGACTACGTTTTTGTTAGTGGTCTGATGGGAATTCTCATTTATTTTTGGTCTTCACTGTATGGCAAAAATTTCTATGTTAAAAATTGCAGAACAGAGGATCACAGGCCAATACTTCTAAGATTTGGCAACTAGTTTTTTCTAACTTATTTGTTTTAGTAAAAATAAAAGTGGCAACATTAAAACCTGACAGATTTTTTTAAAAGAATCTGATTCCTGGAAGCTTTTATCTGAAAAAATTGTGCTGATTTTCAGACACTAATCTTACATCTCACAGTATTCTTTATTGAGTAACAAACACTATCTTGTCTGGTAGTGAACAATCCCATGATATAAAGATAGTCCCTGGGGAAAGCTCACGGAGCATATAAGCATGAAATTCTTTTGAGAGAGCAGAGGAAAATTGCATTTTTAATGAACTCACAATACAAATAATATAATGCAAACTCGTTAGTTTAAGAGAGTAGCCTAATTTGGACACAAAGTTTGAGTCTGGTTAAACTTAGGGGTTTTTAAAGAAAATAGATACAAGAAGCTTTTTTGAGACAGACTCTGTTGGTATCAATTTTCATTGATGAAGTGCACTTGCTCTAACCTAGGTGGAGTCCAGGTTGCTGATTTCTTTCTGTCCATGCACTTAGAAATTAGGAATACTAGCCGGGCTCGGTGACTCAGCCTGTAATCCCGCGCTTTGGGAGGCTGGGGTGAGTGGATTGCCTGAGCCCGCGGGTTCGAGACCCGCCTGGGCAACTTGGCAAGACCTCATCTCTACAATAAATCAAAAAATTAGCCGAGCGTGGTAGCGCGCGCCTGTAGTTCCAGCTACTCGGAAGGCTGAGGCAGAAGGATCACCAGAGCCCAGCAGGTCGAGGCTGCGGTGGCCGGGAGCGGCCACTGCACTCCAGTCTGGGTGACAGAGTGAGACTCCAACTCAAAACAAACAAACAAACAAACAAACAAACAAAAACAAAAAAAGAAATTAGGAATACTATTTGAAAAATAGCATATTTGGAAAACAGAAGAGGTTAAATCACATGGAGCCAATAGCATATTTTGGATGTGTTTCAAGTAATAATAAATATCACTAGAGAGACCTGTCCTTGCCTTCTTAGTCACACCTCCTTCATAAATTCTTCTCTAGAGCCCCCAGTGTGTCCTGTTTGTAACACAGACCTCCTTCTTTCCTCCTTCTTCTGACAGGAGGGGAACCCAATCGCGGATTGGGCTGAACCAATCAGATCATCCCTCTAAAGATTTCACCTGGAATAGAGAGTTGCTGGTGCAGAACTGAGAGATTGGGAAGCATTTTGGGGCTGCAGGAGGAAGCATGCATGTGTCTGTGTACACAGTGCCCTGGAAGCATGGGGAAGCCAAGAAGCCATGAGGAAACAGAGAATCAGAGAGACACCAGCGAATGGAACTGCCTTAGCTTGAAAGGTGCTTCGGTAGTCTTGGTGTCTCAGTTGGCATTTCTGGTTCTGAGGAGGCTACTTCAGTTGCTGCCCCTGGATTTTGTGCACTCCCCTGTATCCTTTCAAGTATGCCTGCTCCATGTTTACCTGGTGTGACTGTATTTCTGCTGTTTACAACTACCAAAGGCTGTCCAAGACAGAAATGGGGTCAACGGGGCTGTTGTTTCCCATTTATTTATTTATGTATTATTTTAAAGGTGTGAGGGTACAATTAGGTACATAAGTGGTCATAATACAGGTAAAGTTTGGGTCTCCTTTTGGTCCCAACTTTGCCTGGCTCAAAATCAGTTACCCTTATTGATGAAGTGTGCCCCCTGCTCCCTCCTCTGGCAGTGTCCTGCTTCTGTCAATCCCTTTCTGATGGTATTGTGATAAATGTTTAGGGTCTGCTTATGAGTGAGAACAAGTGGTGCTCAGTTCTTTGGTTCTGTGATAGATCATTGAGTATTATAGACTCTAAGTCCCTCCAAGTTGCTGTGAAGTTCATAATTTTGTCCTTCTTTATGGCTGCATAATATTCCATTGTTTATATGTACCCCATTTTAAAAATCCAGTCCACTTTTGATGGGCAGCTTGGTTGGTTTCATGTTTTTGCTATTATGAATAGTGCTGCATAGTGCTGCAATAAACATGCGTGTGCAGCTATCTTTTTTGTAGAATGATTTGAGTTCCTCCAGGTATACTCCCAAAAGAGGGATTGCTGGGTTGTATGGAAGGTCAATTTTTAGGTCTTTTAGGAATCGCCACACTATTTTCCACAGAGATTGTACTAGTTTACAATCCCACCAACAATATAGAAGCGTTCCCCTTTCCCCACATCCTCTCCAGCATCTGTTGTTTATTGAATTATTGATGGTGGCCATCCTGACTGGAGTTAGATGGTATCTCAATGTAGCTTTAATTTGCATTTGTTTGATGATTAGTGAGGCTGAGCATTTTTTCATGTATCTGTTGGCTGCTCGAATGTCTTCTTCTGATAAGTGTCTATTCATATCTTTTACCCACTTTTTGATAGGGCTGCTTGTTTTTTTCTTTTGGAAAAGTTTCAGAGTACAAAATAAATGTGCAAAAGACAGTTGCATTCTTATACACTGACAACAAACAGGTAGAGAACAAAATAAGAAGCACAATCCCATTTACAATAGCCACAAATAAAATAAAATCAAATACCTCAGCATCTTCCTAACCAGAGAAGTGAAAGACCTTCAAAATGAGAACTATAAAACACTTCTCAAAGAAATCCAAGAAGACACAAACAAATGGAAAAATATAACATGCTCATGGATAGGAAGAATCAACATTGTTAAGATGTCCATCTTACCAAAGGCAATCTACAGATTCAATGCAATACCCATTAATTTACCAACATCATTCTTCTCAGATCTGGAAAAGACAATACAGAAATTCATATGGAAACATAAATGACCATGAATGGCCAAAACAATCCTTAGCAAGAGAAACAAAGCAGGAGGTATCAAACTCTCAGACTTTAAACTCTACTATAAAGCGACAGTAATCAAAACAGCTTGGTATTGGTATAAAAACAGGTACATAAACCAATGGAACATGATAGAGATTCTGGAAGCAAAGCCTCAATTCCTCAACCAACTCATCCTTGATAAAGCCTCCAACAAAAACTACTGGGGAGAGGAAAACCTATTCAGTAAATGGTGTTGGGAAAACTGGTTGACCACTGCAGAAGACTGAAGCAGGACCCCTACCTATCACCGTGCACAAAAATTAACTCTAAATGGATCAAAGGTCTAAACATAAAACCTCAAACTATAAGAACCTTAGAAAACACAGGAGACACCCTTATAGAAGTTGGAACTGGCAACAAATTCCTATCCAGAACCCTAAAGGCCAATACCTTAAGAAATAAGACAGACAAGTGGGACCTCATCAAATTAACGAGTTTCTGCAAAGCAAAAGAAACCATCAAGAGAGCAGGGAGACACCCCACAGAATGGGAAAAAATATTTGTCAACTGTGTATCTGACAAAGGCCTAACATCTAGGATCTACAAGGAACTCAAACACACCAAAGGGAAAAAAAACAAACAACCTCTTTAAAAAGTGGGCAAAAGAAATGAATAGACACTTCTCAGAAGAAGATATATGGGCAGCCAACAGACACATGAAAAAGTGCTCAGCCTCACTCATCATCAGAGAAATGCAAATCAAAACCACATTGAGATGCCACCTAACCCCAGTAAGAAAGGCCATCATTAATAAAACAAACAACAACAAAGGCTGGCGAGAATGTAGAGAAAAAGGAATGCTTCTACACTGCTGGTGGGAATGCAAACTTGTACAACCTTTCTGGAAAACAGTTTGGAGATTTCTGAAAGAACTAGAAATTGACCTTCTATATGACCCAGCAATTCCCCTGTTGGGAATATATCCAGAGGAACTCAAATTATTCTACAAAAAAGATACCTGCACATGTATGTTTGTTGCAGCTCTATTCACAATAGCAAAAATATGGAACCAACTGTATTGCCCATCGAAGCTGGACTGGATTAAAAAAATGTGGTACATATACACAATGGAATATTATGCAGCCATAAAGAAGGACAAATATATGGACTTTGCAGCAACCTGGATGGACTTGGAGTCTATCATACTCAGTGATTTATCACAGAAACAAAGAACTGAGTTTCATATGTTCTCACTCATAAGGTGACCTTCAACAATTATAATGCTATAAGAAAGTGATTGGCAGTATTGAAAAACTGTCAGGAGAGGGGGGTGGGACTGGCAGTTGAGGGAAACTGCTAGGGGAGGGAGGGGCATACCTCATCAACAAGGGACCTGCATGATCAATGTTTGTATACCTAACCCTGAATTGTACCCCACATCTTTATAATAAATAAATAAATTTAAAAAAAAAGAAAATATCTTCTTGCTTCACACATGAGTATTCTTAGGAGAAAAGAAAAATAAGAATACAAATACTGTTAATATTTTTTGGTCAAAATATACAGAATATATTTACATATTCTTATCATTTGATAATTTCATTATTAAAACACTTATAAGTTTACCACCTTATAAACTTTAATAAGCTTTAATAAAGTGTTTATGTTTGGAAAAGACTTTGATAATAGAATTTGAATTTAAAAGCTAAAAATTAGTCTGAAATATTAGTTAATATTAACTACAGTATGTTTAATTAAGAGTTAGTAGAGAGAAATAATGTCCCATCTAATTTGTTAATTTTCTTTGCTTGGGACAATTACCTTAAAAGATTCATTGACAAATAAAGCATTCAAAATGGAGCAAGTATATTCATTGTTTTGAATATCACAAACTTGTAATTGAATCGGGATCAAGGAGTAAACTAACAAAGCTCAATTTTTAAAGTAAATAGTGGTGCTATAACAAATGAATAAATATTTATTGAGCATTTATTACAAATAAAACATGATGCCAAATAGGAACAAACCAGTGTTCAAACTATATTATCTGACTTCGGTAGGCAAAAGGAGCTCAAAAAGCACAAAACTATAAAAGGCCATTTTATATAACATTCTGCAAATATCATTTAAAATTTATAATCTTGAACTTTGAGGATTAATATAATATATTGTGCAAACTGATCTGGAACATTTATATGAGGAACAGTTCTTATTTGAAATCAATCTTTCAGAAGAAAAACATTTGATTTAAATTTATTGGTATATTGCTTTATTGAAGAAAAATGTTTAATACTTTAATTTCAATTTAAAAGCCACAACTAATTTAACATCTTATAATTAAAATAACATTGAGGATCAGAAGAAAATATTTTCAAATGTCAAGTTCTGGAATAAACCCAAGAGATATATAAATCTGGTGAAATATTTCATTATAAAAGGGATGATTGCAGGAATTTGGTCTATATCCTTGTTTAGACTTTTTGATCTATGTACAAATTTTTCATGAAAAAATAACTTCCTACAACTCTTATAATTTATATTACACCTAGTTTGTAACTAATCTGTGGAAAGTTGCATATGTTTTCATTTTCTTATAATTATTTTAGTATTAATCTCTAATCCAACTTTTTCTTTAAAACAGAAGCTTGGCTTTCTGATGTTTGTTTCAAAGCCTCTTGGAAAGAGAGATTATTCAGTAAATATTTCTTGTTGAATTGATATCTTTTCCTTGAACATACATCAGTGGTTTTAAATAACTGAAGAAGAAACAATAGACACAACTAAACATTTACCAAATAAGAGGCACCATGCTAAATACATATTATCTATTTAACTTCTGCAATAATTGAGATGCTATGTACAGCTACCCAGAAACAGACACATGATAGCTTTCATTTGTAAGTGTTTCATTGCATAAATGAACATAATGGAAGAAAAAGTGGAAGATGTTATCTTTATTTTGGAACATTATACATCAAAACAGTTATTTCTGAAAAAGGACAAATTGGATGTTGATAGACCCTAGCATGCCTATTAATATATTTTAAGGGAATATACTCAAGAGAGGAAAAGTTGTGATTTCTCAAGATGGGAATAATTAATAAATGATGGAGCACATTCAGACACAAAGTTTGTGGATGCACTTCCTTATTTAATTTTTTTTTAATTTAGATATTCTGATGACTTTACATTGATTTTTATACAGTATGCTTATATGTTTTCCAGGATTATACTGGGAAAAACATTAGCTGTTAACAAAAATATAGTAATAATAAGTGAAATACAGAGAAACCTCACAAAGAAAAATACCTTGACCTTGCTAATCAGAAATGACATTTGCTATTGACTTTTGGTGCGTTAACTTTGAATCTGTTTATTTCTTGCTTTATGTGTTCTGCCTATCAGGAGTAGAGAGAAATGAAAATTCTTAGAGAAGCTAGTCATAGTTTTAAATTGTAATAATCAATGAATTTATGGCATGCATTCATATTATGTTTAGAAACTTCTCAACATGCTCCATTTATTGCATTTCTCCAGTAAATAATAAAGAAACATGAAACGTAAAAAATAGAGAATATTATATGATAGATGAAGTGGAGAGAACAAGTAATTGGACCAAGCGATGCTGAGTTATATGGACTAAATTTATTCTGAGAATCTACGCATTTCATTACTTTATAGTTAGTATAAATGATTTGAATTGAATATTTCAATTCAGAATATTTTGCTAAATCCCAGGCAAATCTGAGTACATGCATTACTCACCAAACCTGAATAAATGTACGAGTGTTTTGCAGGGTCTTGGCAGTAACTGCTTGTGTAAATTCAAGGTGTGAGTGACAAGATCTGCTTGTTCCAATAGCACCTCTGTGGAAGTAGTCTGCGAACAGTAGATAAGAAAATAGACTTATTATATAACAGCACTTCAAGGCATATAAGTTAAACAAATTGCTTTAATTTATTATAGTGAAGTGACATGATATTTATTGTTTCCATCTTAAAACTGAATTGAATCAGTGTCCTTAGAAACTGAGAATATGTTATTTAATGTTACTAATACTTAGACTCTAGATTTTCTCTTTCTCCTGCGCACTTAAATATTATAATTCTAAGCTTTCTTGTTACATGGTGAGAATGTGTGACTATTACGGCTAATGGACTGTGGAAAAAGTAGTAGGTATCATTTCTAGGAGGAATTATAGGACGGTAGATGGAGCTTAAACATATTTTCTCTTTCTAAAGTTACAGCAAATGGCAACCATATTGTTGTGCTCCAATCAATTAGGATTTATGAGTAGCTGCTTGGAGCGTTGTTGCCTCCCATCGCCCAACTCTTTGGCATTGGACATTTAGAATAGATGAGGTTAAAAAAAAGTTGATGTAAGACACTGAAATGTTGTTTTTCTACATTTTTCTGGCAGCAAAATTCAGCATGTTAAAATCATAAAACTTAGCCGGGCTCGGTGGCTCAGCCTGTAATCCCGCGCCTTGGGAGGCTGAGGTGAGTGGATTGCCTGAGCCCGCGGGTTCGAGGCCCGCCTGGGCAACTTGGCGAGACCTCATCTCTACAATAAATCAAAAAGTAGCCAGGGGTGGTAGCACGCACCTGTAGTTCCAGCTACTTGGAAGGCTGAGGCAGAAGGATCGCCGGAGCCCAGCAGGTCGAGGCTGCAGTGGCCGGGAGCGGCCACTTCACTCCAGTCTGGGCGACAGAGTGAGACTCCAACTCAAAAAAAAAAAAAAAAAA
>CAUYQG010141302.1:0-18187 GCA_963574415.1 Tarsius wallacei
AATGACAAAATAAGACCCCATCTTTAAAAATAATTTTTAAAAGGGCACAGAGAGATTCTTAAGATCAACTTCATGTACTCATTCCTTAGTTTCAACAATTATTCATAAAGAACCTTGTTTCACGAATAGCCTAACAAATTCTCCAACAGATTTGAATCTCCTCCTAGGTTTCTGTGGTGTAAATCTATACCTCACATCATTTCATCATTAAACATCTCAGTTTATATATCTAAAACAAAAGAATATTTGACCCCTAATTAGGTCTCTTCTGTTATGCCACATATGCCACAAGTTACACCATGGTGGGTGAGAGGGTATACTATGGAGGAATTGTAGTAAACATTTCTGATATCTTACTTTGTGACTAGGTTTTGTGCTAGGCACTTACATATATTGTGTCATGTATTCCCCTCATCAATTCTATGGGATAGATAATGCTTTTATTCCCATCATATAGTCTTCACATAGAAGGCCTCCCTAACATATACGGAGAGTGCCAAAAATGTATACACATTTTAAGAGATGTTATCTATGTATCGCTTTTCAAAGTTGAATTAAATTATGATAACAATGTGTAGTATGACGTTTGCTCAACTGTGCTTTTATTTTCTTTGACTGTCCTGCCTGTCACATGGTGATACTAGCATTCATTTGATTAACATCATCTTTTGAGCAAACGTCTTACTTAAAATGTGTATACATTTTTTGGCACCCCTGTATATTCATGTGTATGTGTGTATGTATCACAACACACGTAAGTACCTATACCAAATATTTATATTTCTATATTATAACACATTTACATTACGCATGTATATTTAATTTATATAGGAGCTAGAAAAAGTAGTTTGGTTCTGTTTTCTTTGGTCTTTTTTGAAATCATTTTCCAGCTGATAATGGGACATTTCCATAATCTGCCTCCTTATCCTGTTTTCCATTCACACAGACTCCAAAGTTGAAATTTATTTCCTAAACGTGGAAATGGAAACAAAGCCACAACTACTTCAGAAGTTGTAGGACACAGGTGCCCAAGTCCTAAAGCATATTTTAGAATAGATGCCTTGCCAAATAACTTTATTCAGGCATAGTGATCTGCATGCTGGTTTCAGTCATGTTCATGAATCTTGCAAGTACCTTTGGGAGGGTAGAAAACCACATATGTTCAGTATTTGGAGTTGTGGATGAAACCAAATATATGATGTTCATTTCAAGCTTGCTTTTAAATGCCCCCCAGCACTTCTCCCCCAGTACACTGTTCCCTAACATCTGTATTGGGGTTTCCTTCAGGGTGGATTTCCCTCCACACTACATTTAAGGGGCACAAAAACTTCAGGATTCCAGATAAATAACACTATTTGCACTGTTTTTGAAAAAGTTAAATTATTATGAACGAATTCTCAACAATTTAAAGAAAAGCAGAGTCTGACCTTCCATTTTCACAACCATCCCTTACTCTCCTCACCGCCCTGGTTCCAATCAAACTCTATTTACACCTAATATCAAGCCAGAGGTTCCTTACTTGATCCATTTAAATGCTGTATGAAAATATTTACCTAGGTGCCCAGGAGTCATTGCCTCCACCCCAGTGCCCTAGAGCAGGCAGATCCTAGCAGCCTTGGAACCCCTATGCAATCTGAGCCCAGGAATGAGAAACGGGCCTGGGCCCAGTCCCTCTTCTTTGAAAAGTGGGTGCTGCTTGAGCACCCACAGCCATGCTTACCTCATGTCCAGAAATGGAATGTGTTGGAAAATGCTCTCTGGCTCTCTAGATGCATCGATGGTGAGGCAGAGGGGCTGCTGACTCTCCTCAAACTTTCTCAATTCCTGGCTGCTGCCACCGTGGAGATTCTCTTTGTCCATGGGGCCAGGATCTTCCATGCCATCATGGCCCTCTGCTGGTGCTACTGGTACTTGCTTATGTTTGGACAGTATTTTGTTGTCTTCATTTTCAACTTCTACAATCAGGAGATCACAGGAGGTATAGCCTCTGGAAAGGAGGAAAGGCAAAGAAAGAGATCAGAGGATTGCAGGCCTGGGTACATGGGCTTGAAAGGGGTGGGCAGAGAACTGAGAGCAGCAGAGACAAGGATACTTGGTGGTCCCAGGTACAAGCCGTTTTCTGGAGTTCACTGTAGCACATGACATCCCCTGCCGCTGACCACGAAATTCTTCCTGGTCCTCGACTCCCTGGGTGCGGAAACAGTGACATCGTGGCTTCACGTGGGCAGAAACTTTGTGCCTTAGTGCTGTCGACGAACTGAGCTCCTCCAAGACTCTGAGTGGCTATTGGCAGCGATACCTCGTCGACAAAAGAGGTGTAGCCAGTAGCAGGGTGTGATCCTCTCGAGATGCCTGGTCCGGGTGACCGCATGCCTGCCTCAGGTTCAAAGCGAAAGTACTATCTCTCCAACGCCTGCTGTTCCCTTTCTCTTTGTAGTCAGTTGTGGTGCATATGAGTTGCTAGTTTGCGCACGCGCAAAGATTCAGCTGTAAATTAAGAAACAGTGTTTGCAAGAAGAGCAGCATGTGGGGTACGTGGGGACGTGCCGCAGAATAGGGGCTCCATGCTACATCTCAGCTGGCTACACCCAGCTGGGTGGGTTGCCTGCCCAGGTAAAAAGGTTTTGCTCGATTTTGCAAACCAATTTAGAAAGAAGAGAAAAGGGAGGAGAGACTTCACACTATCCCTTGGAGAAAAGTTTGCAGATGTCTCTTAAAGCAGCACTTTATATCCGGCGGCAAGTAATGCAGCATGGGCTAGTAATTAAACGGAAATGATTTGCTAGGGTGCAGTTGGCTTTCAGTATTTGTAATGATGACGAAATCAGAGTCCTCGGTGCGATCGGGAGCTCTGGAAATAGGATCCTGAGACTGAGTTTGCCTGGCGCTCAGATGCACTCTGCAAGAAACCCAAAGCACCTCTTGAGAAAGTCCAAGTGCTCCATAATTGTAGCAACGAATCCACCACGTCAGAAGGCAAGTGTAGATCCCTGTCCAGTGCTTAGTGCATCCAAGAATGTATACACAGGACAGGCTTTAGACGCGACAGTGGCATATCCATCCTCTGCTGTGTTTCCACCGTGGAGTTTTCTGGTTGTAGGTTTCTACACAAGTTAAGGCATTCCTGTGCCCCTGCTGTAGATCTGGAAGAGTTTTCACCTTGTCATTGCCTGCTTCTCCTCCCTACACCTCTTCCTTTTTCTAAAAATATTCCGGCGGGGCTGGTGGATCACGCCTCTAATCCAAGCTATTTGAGAGGCTGAGGTGGGAGGATTGTTGAGTTCTGGAGTTCAAGACCATGTCTCCACAAAATTTTTAAAATTATCCGGGTGTGGTGGCACGTGCCTGTAGTTGTAGCTACTCGGAAGGCTGAGGCAGTAGGATCGCCTGAGACCAAGAGATCAAGCCTCCCATGAGTGTCATCATGTCACTACACTAGACCCTGGATGACAGAATGAGACCCTGACTGAAAGATTTAAAAAAATCATCCTGATATATTTCTCAGAAGTAAATAAAAATTTATTATCAAATAAATGAGAGTTAGCTTGCCTGACTGAGGGCTGTATAGTTTCTCCTTCAAGATGTATTTCATAGATGTTCAGGGAGGTATTGATATCCTGAATATTGAAAATAGCTTCTAATAATAGGTCCTATGCTTGATATGCTATAATATTGCTTTACCCTATTTTCCCTTTGCAGCCATCATTGCCTTAACACTATTTTATGAAAAAAAAAATTTTTTAATCATTTTCATGGCCCCCTATATTTACCCCTAAAATTCAGCATCCATAGTTGTTAACAACAGAGTTACTCTCACCTGAAGATTTCATGGACTAGTAAAAATAAAATAAAACTGTGTCGTGACATGGGATGATTAAGTTTCCATTCACTAGTTAGGGCCTTTTCAAAGGATATCATTTTAATAATACTAGTACTATTCATAATAGTACTAGGAATCATAACTAAACCTTACTGAGAGACATTACGATGAACCATGCTCAGTGGATGATGTTCTAACCTTTACATGAATTACCTGATTCAATCTTTATAAAACCCCTATTCAAGAGGCATGATTACTATTCCCATTTTATGTACAAGGAACCTGAGAAAGTCTAATATTCATTGATCCCGAGCAGGTACTGATAATCATTAAACGATATATACTCACTCACATTCTTGTTTCATAAAAGATATCTTTTGAGACAAATCATTAAGTACACAAATGTCCCTGACTTCAGAACTTGGGAATAACTAAGTAAAAGCACAGAAACCAAAGTCAGAGAGCTCTGGATGTGAGGCTTGGGCAGACTACTTCACACTCCCAGTTCCAAGTTTCCTCAAACGTAATATGAAAACACTAATGGTTATCTCATAGGGATACTGTGAAGAACAGACAACTGAACACATACTGAACATTCAACACAGTGACTGACATACATATAGGGGGCTCAGTACACACCAGTTGAGGAACTTATCGCCAGCCCTCCAAGCTCATCTGCAGCTGGGATGAAACTGGGTATGGCTATTACAGGCTGGTTCTTTTCTTCAGGTCAGATCGTTTCTGTCTCTTTCCCTCATTCCCCTCAAAACTGTCCCCCAATTCCCTTCCTTGATTGAACCGAAAGACTTTACTTCCTAATGGCTGAAAGTGGGGTTTCCCTGGCAGCACTCATATTCTCACAGAGAACCTGGGGAACAGGGGCTTCCCCAGCTGCCAGTGTTGCTGCTCCAAACAAAGATCTGGTCACTCAGGGAGCAGGATTTGTTAGGGCTGGAAGCATCCACAAGAAGAGCCTCAGTAGTTGTCCTCATTTATCACCCACACCCCAAAATTCACCATGCCCAATATCCTGCCACCCATTCTGTTTGTCTATCTTCTTATGAGGAAGGTAAGGGATAACAAGAACTAGGAAAGGCCAGTGGAAAGGACAGTTAGGGATAATTTGTCCCCACACATGTGAGGATCAATTTCACCAACTTCCCTCTCCTATTGGAGCACAGGGCTTCCTGAAGACTTTCTAAAGTAGGATCTCTGTTGATCAAGATCCAATCTCATTTGCTTGCTGTTGGAGGCTACAGATGTCACTACCAATAATCCACCCCAGCGTGGGAAAGGGGTTTTTCAAAGTAACTGGAATTTTGCCAAAGTTTCCTCACATTTGGACTGTTCCCGGGAGCCCAGCCAATTTACACTAGCATACTTCAAGGCTATCTCTTATTTTTCAACATTGGCATGATAAAAATCCTTTTTTAATATTTAAACTTCTATGTTATGGTTCTTCCAGCTACTACATTGTTGTGGCCGAGCAAAGTACAAATTGACAATATAAAAATTCAAGCAAGTCAGAAAAGTCCAAAGCACAAAGAACAAATCTACCCACATATTAAGAGGGAGAAATAATCAAGGTTGACACTGGTGAAAATTCTTACAGAGATATCTATGCATACAATGATGAAGAAGGAAGAGTCACTGCATACATGAATACAGAGACAGATTTAATACACATGCTTTTTAAAAATAAAAAATATTTCTATTTAACAGAATAAAGGAACAAAGTAGATGGAAAGAAAAACTGAACTTCAGAAAAAATGTGTCACAAGAAATGTTAGTTTTGTTAAATTCCCTTCTGTTTCCATGGGATGTCCTGACCCTCCTAGCCTGTTACTTTGCTTCTTGGGGCATTTTTCTAAGACTTTTCCAAGCTACCTTCTCATTATTAAGAAGAGCAGCATAATGAACCAGAACTTTCAGGTCAGTGTGGCCTAAAGCCAGTTTTGTTACCATGAGGGCTCTGGTCTTAGACACTTATGACATCTTGGTACCTAAGGCTCAGGTCTTTCAGATCATAACTGTATAAAAAGAATAAAAGATAAAATTAGAGAAACTCACAGGTAGGTAGAGAGTGAAGAAAAAGTATATATTGGTTCAGGACTTATAATGAGGAAGATCAGGGCAGAATGATAGCATTCTAGGAGTAGCAGCATTGGAGGAACTTTCCATTACATTCTACTGCTCCATAGTAAAATCATATTCTCAGAAACAAGTTGTAAATTGGCAGCTTCTGACTGAATATGGTCCACAGAACTGCTTTAGATGGCCAGCATATATTGTGACACAACATTGGAATTAGTTGATAACATTTAAAGATTGGAGGATTTCATTTAAATATTTGTATTTCTGACTAATCTTGAGTTTCTGCATAATTTATCATCCCTGGTCCTGCGTTCCTAACCATTAACACTTGGCTGGAGCTGAGTATCAGGCATTTTACCCTGCTTGCTTCCTCTTGTTACCTGTATAGGTCTCTTGGCATTTGATTTTGTAGCCCTCAATCATTTTTAATTATAAAAAATGAGAAACATATATAAAACCAGAAAGAATCATAAGATGAGCACATGTGTATGCGTTGTCCAGTTTCAATAATTATCATTCATAGCCAATCAAGTTCAATCAATACTATAATAAATCTCTGCACCTACCCATGAATTATTTTGAGGCATTAATCACATCATTTCATTGGTAAATATTTCAGTAAGTATCTCTAAAAGATAGACCTCTTTGAAAACATACAACCACAGTTTCATTCTTACAGACAAAATACAAAAATCTTTTCTATTCTTTTTATTTTATACCTTTAAGGTGTACAAGATGATGTTTATATATGTGTGTGTGTGTGTGTGTGACACACACACACACACATATATACAGGGGGTGCCAAAAATGTATACACATTTTAAGAGATGTTATCTATGTATTACTTTTCAAAGTTGAATTATATTACGATAGCAATGTGTAGTATGATGATTTTGTTCATGCAAGCGTGCTTCCGCCATTTTCTTTGACTGTCGTGCCTGTTGTATGGTGACGCTATCATTCATTTCATTAATGCCATCTTTTGAGCAAACATCATACTTAAAATGTTCATACATTTGTTGGCACCATAGCATATATTATACTGTGTGTGTGTGTGTGTATGTGTGTGTTGTATTCAGTTTAGTTCACAAATTTATCTCCATGTCATTCCCTTTGTGGATAAAAGACAAATAGAAAGTGTTGGCTTTGGAAAGTAGATTGAGGAATAGAAATACAAATACGATCATATGCTCCTTAGAAAATAATTCATGGAGTTATTCCATATGTGTAACAACTTTATTCTTTTGTTTTTATGATGCTTTGGAACATGATTGAATATATATGACCCCTTGATGAACTTTGTACAAACATTCAGGTTATTACTCTCATAATTCTTTCAATACAGTGACAGAAATACTGTGATTAAGTGGCTTGTACTAATTTACAGAGATAGTGATAGAAGTATTACAGTAACATTATAGAAAAAGAGAAAATTGTAATATAAAAATACATGAAATGTATGTTAGAATAGAGTTTCTGTATATAATAAAAGTTAAGTTATTATCAGCTATAAGATGTTTTATGCAATTCTTATGGTTACCTCAAAGTAAAAACCAGTAGCAGATACAAAAAAGATAAAGAGAAATGAATCAAGAGTACAACTACAGAAAACAATCAAATCATGAAGGAAAATAGCAAGAGAGAAAAAAAAGAACAAGAGATCTACAAAGTAGCCAGAAAACAATAAATTAAATGGCAATAATAAGTTCTAATCTATCAATACTTGCCCTGATTGACCCAGGATTAAATTTTCCAGCCAAAATTCTCAAGGTGGTTGGCTGAGTGGTTTTAAAGAAAAGATCCAGTTATATGCTTCCTCTAAGAGATTCATTTTAGTTTTAGGGACTCATATAGGCTGAAAGTAAAGAAATTGGAGAACATATGCCATGCAAACAGTAACCAAAGGAGAGTGCATATGGCTATACTGATATTAAACAAAATAGACTTTTAGTCAAAAACTGTCAGAAGAAACAAGGAAGGTTACTGGATAATGAAAAAGTAGCAATTCATCAAGAGGATATAACAATTGTAAGTATATGTGAGCCCAACACCGGAACACCTAAATATACCAAGCAAATAAATACAGAATTGAAAAGTTAAAATAAAGAGAAATACAAAAATAGGTGTGGATGACAATACCCTACTTTCAACAATGGGCAGATCATCTAGACAGAAAATAAAAAATCGGGGAGGGGACTCAGTAGCTAGCAGAACCCTTCCAGGCCTCCAGAAACTCAGAATCCAGCTATGGGTATCTCTTGAGACAACAAGGGCCACAAGCCAGGGGAAAAGAGAAACTCAACCACAGAAAGTGGAAGTATGACCTGGGACATCCTACTGTCAATACTAAGATCGGTCCCCACCACATACACACAGTCTGTGTGCAGAGAAGTAACAAGAAATACTGTACCCTGAGGCTGAACATAGGAAACTTCTCCTGGGGATTAGAGTGTTGTAGCTACAAAATAAGGATCGCCCATGTTGTCTACAATGCATCCAATAATGAGCTGGTCTGCACCAAGACCCTGGTGAAGAACTGCATTGTGGTCATTGACACCACCTGTACAGACAGTGATATGAGACCCATTATGTGCTGCCTCTGGGCCACAAGAAGGGGGCCAAGCTGACTCCTGAGGAGGAAGTGAGTTTAATTTATTTAAAAATTTAAAAAGACCAAAAGAAATATGATAAAAGGAACAAAAATGCCAAAATCAGCAGTCTTCTGGAGGAGCAGTTCCAGCAGGGCAAACTTCTTGTGTGCATTGCAGCAACACTGAGCATGTGTGGCCCAACAGATGGCTATGTGATAGAAGGCAAGGATCTAGAGTTCCAGACAAGGAAACTCAAGGCCCAGAAAGGCAAACAAATCTTCCTCCCTCTCGTCTTAACTTATGTAATAAAGGTGTTTATTTTACTTTAAAAAAGGAAAGTAAAATCAATAAGGAAACAGTGGACTTGAACAACAATACAGATTAAATGGACATAACAGACATAGAGAAACATGTCTTCCCACAGCAGCAGAATGCACATTCTTCTTCACACATATGGAACATTATCCAGGACAGGTCATATATTAGGCCACAAAGCAAATCTTAACACACTATTTATTTTTTTTACTCCTCAGCAGGGTTCATACAAAGCCAGCCCTTCAGCTCTTCAACAGGGATTCTGCAAGGGACCCCTCTCATTCCCAGACAAGGGTTGTGCGTGGAACTCACTTTTTCCTACCTGGCTCCTTCCTCTACTTTTTTCTGTTCCTCCCATGGATAACTTTCTATCTACTGGGAACCTCCTCCTCCATCCCCCCAGATAACTATATCTTCTGCCACAATGGCACTCATTCAGTCCATTATCTCCAAAAACAGCAAGATTTCATGTGGGATAAATTGAAACTTCAATGGGAAACTTGATACCTCACTAGACTGGCTAATTGAAGACCTCTTCCTTCCATCACCTCTGCACCTACTTCCTTCATTTAGCATCGCCTCCTCCCTTAAATCTTTTCACCCATGTACCTTCAACACCTCTACCTCTTCTATTCCTCTTTCTACCCCTGTCAGATTGTGCCTTTTCCATTTGAGCTCCCCAACTCCTCATGGCCACTATAGCTTTAGGTCATGTACCATTATTAGGGGCTCAGAGACTCCATAAACAAATACCCGAAGCTGAAAAAGCTCATTAGAAACAAATAGATTTTTTATTCTACTCAGAAGGGTTTGGGAGTCACTGTGATGGCTGCTTGGTGTATTCTCAGTCCTCCACTCCAAATTTAGTCCACAGTCTCCATCAGATTATTTATCAGGGGAAAGAAAATTTTACATGTCTCCACAAATATTGGTAGAAAACTTTAGCCCTCATATTGAGTAGGTAACCTCATTTTGTCAGAAACACATTCCTGATAAGAAAACAATGGGGGACAAACATGAGAGTCAATTATTATATAAACAACTGAGTTTTGCACTCATATGCTTATGCCTGACTCATGGTTAAAATTTTAGTATGAAAACTATAAGATCTCTATTTGTGGCTGTCTCTGTGATTATATATACATGTATGTATGTAGATATGTCATGTATATGTGATCTTTCTCTGCTTCTGGATGTATTACCAAATTAATTTATAAAATCACATAAAAAATCTGTTCTAATAGTCTTAAGAATAAATAAGTGCTTATATAAATAAAATTGTCCTAAAACTCCCAGAATTTTTTTTAAAAATCGGAACTTCTAAAACATACAGTGTGGGAAAATAAGTATTTCTATAAAAACCAACCCAAATGTTTTAAAAATTCATGTTCACATAATAAAGCAAATCTTTGACAAATAATTCTGGCTTGTTATTGTTGATTTAGTGCAAACAGCTAGGCCTTCTGAATTATCATTCTCAATGTAATACAAGCTTACATTTTAATTCTATTTCGGTATGTTCTTCCTAAACGTTTACAGGTTTATTAGTCAAACAAGTTAATATTATATATACTAGATGTTTAAGATTTAAAAATCTAAATTTGGGTTTAATCAAACTGAATCATTATTATTCTCACAATCTTTCTTTCTTTTTTTTTTGAGTCGGAGTCTGATTCCGTCGCCCAGGCTGAATGGAACAATCTTTATTTCAACAACATCATGTTTTATATGTCTGCTTAAAATACTTCCTGAAATCTTGATAACTCACAACCTTAGACTTATACCAAATTAAGTAATATATAGTCATTAAATATCTGGATCATGTCTAAATAATAAAATACTAAACATTAACTACTAACTATAGGTTAGTAAGTTGAAATTTATGTGCTCTTTCCTATACTTATATGGTACAGAGAGGCTACATATATCTGAATCTGTTAACAAATACAGAGTCTATCCTTACACACAGGTGATGTATTCCAAGACCCTTAGTGGATGCCTGAAACCATGAATAGTACCAAACCTCATTAGTGTCCATTGGAATAGGTTTCTTCCACCTACAAGTTTAATGCCTTTTTCATCTGAAAGACTTATCATGCACTCTGGCTGTAACTCTTCAAGTCTGTAGTGTGACAGCAAAACTAGCATGATGTTCTTTTTCCTTCTTTACAATTTCACAAATAGAATATCCATTTTTATTGTACGTCTAAGCAACCTCAGCATACAATTTTTTTTGTTTTCTTATTAACTTGAGAACTTTTACTCTTTCACTTAAAGGACATTCTTTAAGGCCTCAATTTGACATATCTGAATTGCTAGCATCACCACTCTTGTGTTTGGGGACCATTATCAAATAAGGGTTACTTGAACACAGGCACTGTGATACCACCACAATTGATCTGGCAGGCAAGATGAAACTAAGTGACCAATGAAAGGATATCATATGTGGCATAGATACGTTGGACAAAGGGATGATTTGTCAAACTCTAGAGGGTCAACGTCCCTGGTTGGATAGGGTAGAAAAGTGCAATTTTTCATCACACTACTCAGAACAGCCAACAATTGGAAACTTATGAATGATTTATTTTTGGAATATTTTATTTGATGTTTTCAGATTGTAGTCAGCTGTGGGTAATAAAACCGAGGCTTGCAAAACCAGTACGGTAATAAAGGGAAATGATGAAGTTATTTTCTTGCTGTACTGAGAAATTATAAGGAATCATATACCTATAAGAATTGTGAAATGTATACTAAGAAATTGACTAGTCTGTTACAAAATTCTGGTATCTAACAGTTCACAAGTATTCAGTTCCTATCTTTCTTTGTACAATAAAACTTACTGGTAAAAAATTATAACCAATATATGTAAATAAAAATACTTGCAAAAAGAAGCAACTTTTATGCAATGAATGGCAAATATGGTTTTGTTTTAAAAAATAGAATAGTTTTGTCTTAAAGTAAAATGACTGGTTGTTACAAAATGAGAAAGAGGAAAATGTAGAAGAAAACATGAATGAATATGGAAAGCTGTAGAATATTCATAGAAAGAAATATTACCTGTGGTTGTAGCTTGGTAAAATTGAATGGTTTTATGAGATTTAGGGGGAAAATAGCCAAATAAAATAGTTTACTAAGGGGATCCAAGTTGGCCACCAGAAAATAGCTGACCTGCATCTCTCTCTCTGAGAATATGGACCCAGCCATCGATAAATGCAGACACCTAGAACAGTTTTGAACTGGTGAAGTACCCTGCACCCCACAGAGGACTCTTTGAATGCATTGGGACCAAGGAGGAGAGTGCCTAGACAGCTGATATTGGAACCTGGGTGCCCCATCTCTGCCATGTGCCAGGCTAGCATAGGAACGGCAGCCCTCCCTTATCTGTGAGAGGTAGTAAGTGATCCTGATATGGTCTGGGTCGGTTCCCCTCCTCCCTGGGCTGTTGGTCCCATGCATGAGGAAACCTGGTCAGGACACAGTGGTGAATGGCTGGAGCCCATGCAGAATGGGAAATGGATCCACACTATGAACTGCAAGTCAGCCCCTGAGTTCAAGCCTCCTGCTGGCAGAGTCTACCGGCTGGCTCCCGGGATGGAAAAACTTGCCTCCTAGTTGCACTCACTCAGTGCCTGCCACCAGTGTCTGGTGGCCAACGTTCTCCTCAAGATCAGGTAGATTTTACCTCACATGCTCAAAGTGCAAGTCTCTTTATGGCAAGGAATTTACTGTTTTTCAAGTGCTGAGTGCAGACTTGAACCTGGGAGAGAGCGATACAAAAGGTACCTGGAGTGTTTCCTGGTGGGAAGGTTTTTGGGTTACAAATGCAAACAACAGCAAAGGGGCTCATCCCCTCATCTGGTCCCCTGAATAATGCTCACATGGGGGAGGGGGTGGAAAAGCAGTCTGACCAGTCTGACAACAGGGAAAAATATGCAACAGAATGTCACTTTGAGTATAGTGCAGTACCCAGCAAGAGTGGTGGAGCAGAAGTGAATACCCCTCTCTCTCTTCCTGGGTGAGCTATATTGAATGACAAAAAAGGCCCTAGGACAGCAAGACCTTATCTCGCTACGAATCAACAAGACTAAAGAATAATGATAAAGAGGGATGAATTGCTCCTCACAAATGAAGAAGTATCAGCAGAAAACACCAGCAACCCTCAAAATCTTAAATAAATACCACCTAAAAAACAACTATCAATCCCAAACAATGGAAGCCACCCAGAATGACCTGGCCCTGAGGACAGACACAGAATTCAGATACTGGATGGCTAAAATGGCTAAGAAAAACCATGAGAAGTTAGAAGCAAAGATCATCCAAGCTATGCAGGAAGTAAAGGCTGAGCTGGCCAACATAAGAAAGGTTCATTCTGAAATCCTGGAAATGAAGAACTTCCTCCTGGAACGTCAAAGCACAATAACAGGTATAGAGAGCAGAATCAATCAGGCAGAGGAAAGAATCTCAGAGCTTGAAGACCAAATTATTGAACTAACCCAGGTTGACAAAAACAAGGAGAAGAGGCTCAAAAAGAATGAGCAGAGACTATAAGAGGTATGAAACTGTGTAAAGAAGCCAAATCTACACTTGATTAAAATCACCGAAACAGAAGGGGAAACTGAGAACACTCTGGAACAAGCCTTCCATGAGGTCATCCAAGAAAATCCCCCATACCTCGTTAGAGAGTTGACCATTTAAGCACAAGAAGTTCAGAGAACATCAGGAAGGTACTTCATAAGAAGACCATCTGTAAGACACATAGTAATCCACCTCCACAAAGTAAGCTGAAATAAAAAATCCTAAAGGCATGTAGAGAGAAGGGTCAGACCATCTACTGGGGTGACCCATCAGAATTGCACCGTATTTCTTAGCAGAAACCCTACAAGCCAGAAAGGACTGGAGCCCCATCATTAATGTTCTCAAAGATAAGCAATTCTAGCCAAGAATTTCCTACCCTGCCAAGTTAAGCTTCATCAGTGAGGGAGAATTAAAATCCTTCCCATACATCCAATCCCTAAGAGAATATGCCACCTCCAGACTAGCCCTCCAGGAGATAGTTAAGAAAGTTTTGCACATAGAAACAAAAGAACGGCAGCACCTATCACAAAAGCACAGGCAAGCACAGAGTTAACAGAGCATACAGATCACCCACAAAATTAAATATATATGTATATATAATAAAATATAGAGGAGACATAATAAAATATTTACCAGCTATGCATCTGACAACAGCCTAACATCCAGGATATACAAGAAAGTCAAGCAAACTGAAAGAAAAAATAGCAAACACCACCATTAAAAAGTGGGCAAAGGACATGAACATAAACTTCTCAAAGGAAGACATACAAGCAGCCAACAAACATACGAAAAAATGCTCAGTCTCATTAATTATCAGAGAACTGCAAATCAAAACTACAATGAGATACCACCTAACACCGGTAAGGATGGCTATCATTGATGCATCAAAAAAACAACAGGTGCTGGTGTGGCTGCAGAGAAAAGGGAACGCTTCTACACTATTGGTGGGAAAGTAAGCTAGTTCAACCTCTATGGAAAGCAGTGTGTTGATTTTTAAAAGAACTAAAAATTGAGTTTCCATACGATCCAGCAATTCCTCTCCAAAAAATATACCAGGAGGAACATAAGTTGCTCTACCAAAAAGACATCTGCACATGCATGTTTATTGCTGCACTATTCACAATAGCAAAAACATGGAATCAACCCAGATGCCCACTGAAAGTGGACTGGATAAAGAAAATGTGGTATATATACACAATGAAATACAATTCAGCCATAAAGAAGAACAAAATCATGGCCATCACAGCAACTTGTATGCAGTTGGAGACCATCATACTAAGTGAACAGTCATGAAAACAAAGAACTGAATACCACATATTCTCACTCACAAGTGGGCCCTGATTACTAGTCACTCTAGCACAAGAGTGGGATTGGCAGATGCTGGGCACTGCTGGGGAAAGGAGGGAGGCAGGAGGGAATGGGGTACATGACAACACAAAGGGTACCTGGTCCACTACCAAGAAAAGAGAGGGCCAGCTAGAAGCCCAAACTTCACCAGCATGCAGCCAACTTATGTAGCAAATCCTTACTTGTACTTCACAACTCTAAAATAAATAAATTTTTAAAAATTGTATAATAATGTAAATACTAGAATTTGTTTTTCTCCCTGTTAAAATGACATAGTTGCTGGGCTCGGTGGCTCAGCCTGTAATCCCGTGCTTTGGGAGGCTGAGGTGAGTGGATTGCCTGAGCACGTGGGTTTAAGACCCGCCAGGGCAATTTGGCAAGACCTCATCTCTACAATAAATCAAAAATTAGCTGGGTGTGGTAGCGCGCGCCTGTAGTTCCAGCTACTTGGAAGGCTGAGATGGAAGGATTGCCGGAGCCCAGCAGGTCGAGGCTGCGGTGGCCGGGAGCGGCCACTGCACTCCAGTCTAGGCGACAGAGTGAGACTCCAACTCAAAAAAAAAAAAAAAATGACATAGTTTTCTTGAATTAGTGGTATGCTTTTCATTAGAAGTTGTGAATGTTTTACATTTCCCTTTTGAGTAATCTGCCTAGAAGGCACATATTCTGTGTCTTATCAGAATAATTTCTCATGCTTTATGTTGACTATATCATATCCTTAACTACCCGAGACAACCATTGTCTAAATTTTAAAGATCAAATGTTTTTTTTCATTTATGATATATGCTATACTAACTTTTAAATTCTGTTATGGTCACTTTGATTGAATACACAGCCAAGTCTTGTTTTTCAATGATCTATAATCCTATTTAGCCAAGTGTTCAAGCCTCCTGAAAAATTTTGATATTTTGACTTTGTAAAAGCAAAGCCTAAATATCTTCTTGATCTCAAACTGTCTCTGGGATTCTCTGGAATATCACAGAAAATTTATTATCTTTTTCTTGTAAAAAGAGAAAGGCTAAACATAGTTAGTTTATTAAATATTATATAAATTACATGAGATGTTATGTCAAATTTTAAAAAACTGTTTAGTCTTTGCTAGAATAAATTTGTATAGGTAATAATGTTAATGCAAATATTTCAATAATTATATAAAATTCCTAGATGTTTCCCAAAGAATTGGCTGTCCATGTGTTTCTATTTATTAAATTCCAATTGCTGCTTTGTTTAATACTCAAAAACAATACAGCATTACACAGTCATCTTTTCAATTATTTTTAAATGTTAACTTGGTTACAATTTTACTTTTTCTTTTAAATTAGGTATATTCTAGGTCAGTAGTTTCCAACTGGGGATTCATATCACCTACCTGTGGAGTTTTGTTAATATGCAGATGTTTAAGGCCTTTCCTTCATTGGCAAGTGCACTTTATTGAGCTCCTAAATTTCATAGTTATATATACATTATTACTACCATGTATATGTTCTCTCACTAACTTAAAGCTTTTCCTTGGAAAAGAGCTGCTGCCACTATTGTTAAACTTTTATCAGGACAACTAACTGTTCCAAACATAGAGAATTCTGTGGACTCTTTCAAGCAACGGAAGGACCCAATAAAGTCATTCAAGAAATCTGAATACTTTCTTTATCATAAAAATTGCATTTTGCTTATTCACAGTTATCTGGAGTGATACTGAGATCTAACAGTATTAAAATTAAAGCTTGTCGAACTGACAGAAAAACATAATCTCTCATGGCCTAAGGTTTCACTTTTAATATGATTTTCCCTTCAGTATCTCCTACTGAAGTCACACCAATCATCCTCATATAAAATAATAACTGGCCCACCATGAACATGTTCTAGTCTGCCTGGGTTCTGCAAAATTCTAACCTGGTCAATTCAGACATTTTAAAATAGCTGCAAATGATTTATGAATTATAGCCACAGTTAAAACCATCAGGTTGAGCCTGCCTTTCCTCTAGTTCATTTATCCCAACCACTCTATAACCTAGAGGATTTAGTTCTCTGGAGGCAATATTACCAGAAAACTAATCCTGAACACTGTTGTAAGGGCCCTCCCATCATCCTCCTCATCACTAACCCTGCTGCCAAAGTCTACAGGGCTAACACTGGATTCGTGTTTCCCAACTGAAAATGTACAAAAGTTACTCTGAATTAAAGTCTACCCTGATTGGTGACCTGAAACTTAGGCTCTCTTTAGAGCCCTCAGAAATACATGTAGCCAACATGTAGACAACCTTCCCAATAACTTCGAAGCAAACGTGAGAATATGAGGTGGTTAGCTTCCACAAAAAGATGGCAGAAAATGACTTCCTAGGATGCTTTTACATCCTTCCTGTTCTCATTTTTTCTACTGTCCCTCTTTGCTTCATCCTCCTTCTCTATGCCCTCTAGCATCATCTCTTTTTCCATATATATAACTCCCCCTTATTGCAACTGTAGCTTTCCTTCTGAGACTTACTTTGTATTATGTCTTTCTCCCACATTCCACAGGAGCTATTCCTCTTTAATAATTCCTCCTCCTTTCAAATACACGGTATCTATAGCAGCCCTTCACTCAAAGCAGAGCAGGATCTCAGAATCCTACATTTAACTGCTGGCTATTGACTCTTTTTTCCTTTAGAAGCCTCTGGTTTTCCCCAAATTCCTATATCTGTCCCAAATTAAAGGACATCTTTTGTGTTATATTCAGAGGCCCTTCCATGTTTTCCTGCAGGCTTCAAAAGGAACTCCCTTCAACCTCAATATTTTCTAAAAGGCAATCTATGCTTCCACTGGAACAAAACTGATGGACCTTTCATAAGCCTACATGCTTATAGTCATGTCTACTTTACTACCAATACAAATGTCAACACTATTACCATAGGAGGCAAGTTTACATATTCCTTGCCTTGTTACATAAAGCTAATAAACCCAGATGATTCCAAACATAATTTAACCTGATATGCTTGGGACTGTCTGTCTTGTAAAAACATCAACCTGATTAAACCTTTTCCAATAAGATGAGCCATTATCTTTATCAAAAGTGCTCATATGAATTTAGGGTTTGCACTCCTATGAGAATTTGATGCCACTGCTAATCTGAGAGAAAGCAGAGTTCTGCTCCCTGTCACTCACCTCCCGCTGTGCACCCAGTTCCAACAGTCCACAGAGATGAGTATTGGTCTCCGTGGCCTGGGGGTTGAGTACCCCTGATCTAAGATACATATTCATGGGAAAACAATTTCCCTGAAGCCAGGCACTAGACAAGCTAAAAAGTCTACAAAAACATGTTACAATTACAAGTTTTGGTGAAGAATTCCAACCCTGAAAGAAAGCTGTGACCTTCCTTTAGCACCAGATTTTCAAGAAGCCTTAGAACAAGAGATTAAAAACTTAAAAGGCTTAGCTTCATAAATACTATAAGAAAGGAATTGGCAGTAGC
>CAUYQG010141304.1:0-102292 GCA_963574415.1 Tarsius wallacei
TTGGTCAATCCTAACATCTATCTTTTCTTTGTGTTTTTTTTATGTGTGTGTGTGAAAATAGGGTATGCATATTTTGGGCTTTATTTTATTTTTAATTGACCAATAATGATTGTATATAATTATGGAGCACAATGTGATGTATCAGTTTATTTATATCAATATGTAATGATCAAATCAGTGTACTTAACATATCAATTACCTCAAATATTTATTCTTTCTTTGTGGTGAGAACATTCAAAAGTCTCTCTTTTTCTATTTTGAGATATACAACACATTATTATTTTTATTTTATTTTATTTTAAAATTGTGGGGTACAGTTAAGGGTTAAGTATACAAATATGCATTGTTCAGGTATCCTTGTTGATGAGGTGTGCCCCGCCCGTCCCCAGACAGATATTGACCACCGTTAATCCCACCTCCCTTCCCCTCCCTGACCACCCCCATAGTTTCCCGCCACTGTCAACCCTTTTCTTATAGTATTACAATAGTTGTCTAAGGTCCACTTATGAGTGAGAACATGTGATACTCAGATTTTTGTTTCTGTGAGAGATCACAATTACAAACTCTAATTCCATCCAGACAACACATTATTATTAACTCTAGTCATTGTACTGTGCAATAGAACATCAGAATTTATTTCTCCTATTTAACTGAAACTTTGTTCCCATTGACCTATGTCTTCTGTTTCCCCACCCTCCCCATTCCCCTCTCCCAGCCTCTGGTATCCATCATTTTACTCTCTACTATGAGTTCTACTTCTTTAGATTTCACCTTTAGGTAAGATCACGTGGTATTTGTTTTTCTATACCTGGCTTTTTTCACTTAACATAATGTCCTCTAGGTTTATCCATGTTATTGCAAATGGTAGAATTTCCTGTGTAAAAATAGAATCTATTTAGATAGAGATATGAGTTAGAGACAAGCTTAATTTTTTTTCAAATAGACAACCACATTATTTCTCCCACTGATTTAAAATTCATCTTTTGTTACTTAACTGTCACGTAGCAACCACTGTAGCCAAATTTGTTTCTTGACTTCATTTAGTTCCATTAATCCATTTGGTAGGTTACTGGAGTTGTGCTATGCCATTTTAGTTACTGTAGCATTAAAGTATATATTTCTAGCTGACAAATTAAGTTCCCCCTTTATTCTTTTTCAGTTTTTCTGGCCAATAGCTCTTCTACTGTTTGGAGTGGTGTGTGTTTTTTTTTTTTGGCATTATGTATTTCAACTTAAAAAATTTCTTATTATCATTTTAATGTGGTCTTGGGAAGAAGAGGAAACAGAATTGTCTGCCTGACATAATATTCCTCTTACCCTGTTTCTTTTTTTCTAGTTGTTTTACATACCTGTCTTAATTGAGATTTCCTAATTTTTTAAAAATAATATGGAAGTTTAATTTCAGACATATATATCTAAGAGATAGATGGATGTAGATACATATATTCAAATCTGGAGTGTATATATGTGTATATACTTGTATCTTTCAAAACTACTAACAATTAGATTTTGCACCCACAGTCTCAATTATTTTTATGCGTAACCACATATGTTATTGGCTTTATTTCTCATTACATTTTCTTATGTAACATATCTTTTCCTTTCTTGAGTTCATTATTCTGGTTTATTTTTTCCTCAGCTAAAAGAGGTCTTAAAGTAATCTTATTTTTTTAATAAAGGATGTTTGAGTGATATAAATTCTGTATCTTTGAACTTACCTTTCGTTTGCCACTACATACAGGAAATTATAGTTTAGCAGCTGGTAGAATTCTTGAGTTACAATAATATTCCTTAGAATTCTATGAAAATTGTGCAAGTGTCTTGTAGCATAGCGTTGCATATGAGAAGTATGATCTCAGTCTGATTTTCTTTCTTTTTAAGCAGCCTGAATTTTCTTCCCTATAAGGAAGCTTATAATTGTCTTTGATCTTGGAGTATCGGACTACATCTAGAAGTGTGTATTCTTTCAGTAATCCTGCTGTCCAGCATGGCATATGATCTAAGGCCTGAAGTCTTTCTTCAGGTCAAGGAAATCTTCTATTACTTCCTTGATTATTGTTTTTTCTCTGCATTAATGATGTCTTCATCTGGAATTTATATTAGACTAATATTGACTGGATATTTTTAATCTCTCTGTTATATTTTATGTTTTATCGGATTACTTAAATCTCTTTTTCTTTTTCTGTTTATGTGTGTTTGCCTTTTTGGGGGGGGGTGGGAGTGGTGGCATTTTGAAAGGTGGTGGTGTCCTGCCCCTATCCAACCTCTGGCTTCTACTCATATTAGGAACAAACCTACAAACCTTCCACTTTCTAAAGAAGCTGTGGGACTATTTCTGTGTCCTGCTATTTTGTGTAAAGAAACCAGCCTCGTTCCTGATGTCCTTTAATTTGCCTTTAAATTGATGCTCATAATGCTCCTCCAATCCTGATCCTCTGAGCTTGGGATTTTCCAGGACCCTTTTCAGGAAACCTGAACACTTGCTTCTTAGGAGGTCTTTGCAGTCATGAGCTTATCAGCACTAATTAGCTTTTCTTCTCATGCTCCATCTACTTTGTATCTTCCCCATGTTCTTCAGTATTACCCATGATGTTTCAGTCCTATGAATGTTTTTTTGCGGGGGGAGGAGGGAATGAAAGGGAGTAAATGTATGAACCCAATTTACCATCCTCAAACCAAAAGCCCCAGTATGGAAATCATGGAGGGGATTGAAGCATCATATGGATGACTGGACCAGATGACCTTCCAGCCTCATCTAACTCATGGGTGCTTTTCTTTAAAGTCTAAAGAGTAAAGCAGCATAATTAAAGATTTGAGAAACAGCGTTTACAAAAAAGGCAAGAGAGATAGAGTTTAATTTACTCAGGAGAACAGAATGAGGCAAGATTTAAATGGTGAGTCACATTAAACCTGCTGAAGATACAGAAGGAGAGAATAAGATTAAATTACAGCTGAAGTGATTCATGTTGATCCCTAGAAAGACCATTTAACTCTTAAGAAGATGTGTGGCATCATAATGAATTGCAAAGCCAAGTTAAGAAGCCTCCTTTCCCGGAGGTAAGTTAGGAGCTGTTCTCTTTAAAGGTGAGAGGATGGACTCGAATCACCTTCTGAATTCCCTGACAGCCTTGTGATATGATTATACCTTGGTGCATGGGATGTTAGATGGGGAATAAACAGCAGTAGCAGGAAGCCCCATGGGTAAAAAAATCTTGTTTTCACCCATCCTTACTGATCTTGTTTGTTTTTAATGTGAACAGAGAATGTTCTTGTCAGAAAGATGTTCTCCAAATTTTAAAAACCCAAGTGGCGACATCTTTAGCTTCTTCTCAAACACGCTGGAAAGAATAGGAAAGTCAGTGCTCCCTCTCTCCTTGCAGTTACTGAGTCTTCCCTAGGGCTGAGTTGAGGGAGAAGCTGGAGAGGGCGTGGGGGGCTGGATCAGGGAAAGTAGTGACAGGCTCCCTGTGGTAGGTCTGTGCCTTGTTGTAGAGCCTCCTGGGCTCAGGTCTGTGGTGGCCACAGGAGAGCCAGCTCCACACTATGTGGCTGGTGACATTTCCGGCTGCCAGGGCCCAGCCAATCAGTGACAGGCCCAGCTAGCTAGGGCGATGACACATGAAATGTGATAATTTTCTGCTAAAGAGCCCTGGAAGGGGGGAGGGAAGGGAGTATGTGTGTGGCTGGGAGGGGTCCCTGCTGGAGCACCTGTGCCGAGGTGGGAGGGTGACAGTGCATTGGTTTCAGCGGTTTGCCGGATGGGACTAGGCAGGGGAGGGGATGGGTTTGGATGCTAGAGTGGCTGTGAGAGAGCATGTGGTGAGGTGAGTCTCTGCTGTCCTTCTGGCAGGAGACGAGAAAAACCGACCGCGCTGTGCTGAAGCTCTGGGGCTGGGGTGAGAAAGAAACTGTACAAGGTATTTATTTGCCTTCCTTTCAAACCTCAGCAAGGTTAGGAGTTTTGTTTCTTCTCAGTGCTGCTTCTTTAAAAACCAAGGCAAAAATAGAATAAACACCATCGCAGTGGCTGAACTATTTGCAGGACAATTTTTTATTTTTATTTTTTAACTTAGGTTGGGGGTTGTCTGTCCCCCTACCCCATTTTTCTACCTCCATACTCAACCTAGCTCTTCAAAGAAAAGTACATAACAAAACAACAACAACAAAATATCTCATTAACAACATCTGGACAGAGGGCCCAAGTTTGCATCTTAACCACTCTCAGGATTCCTGATTCTGGTTGGAAGAAAATAGGTCTTGGAACAAGATGTGGTCCTGGATCACATTAGCGTTAGAAGTAGTGCTAGAATATTCTTTGGCTTAAGGACATGGGCCCTGAGGCTGCAAGACAGAGCTAGAAGTGTCCCATGGTGAGCTCTGGGGTGCAAAGGGCCCCACTTCTCTTGTTGCTATCGCAGGCTCCCTGACCTCTGATCACCAGCTAGGGCCTGGTGAGGGATGGCATGCCTGCTGACAAGAGTCCCCTGCATGGTCTGACCCCAGGAATGTGTGTTCAGAAGTAAAGGATCATAGTGTTTACATAACATGCCGATTAGTCACTGAGAAGCTCATCACTGCAATAAATATTTATACCTTATATTTGCATTTCTCTCTCTCCATATATATATATTATATATGTGTATATATATTCTACATATGTGTCATTTTTCAAAAAGCACCAATAAATGAAATCCTTCCCACTGAGTGCAAGCCTGCCAGTAGCTTCAAGCGTGGGACTGGCTTCCTGCACTGGGAGCGATAGCTAGTCCCAAGTGATAATTGGTGTACTGTGTCTTTAAAAGGTTAAAACCCCTTTCAAAAAAGGTCTGGACTCCTAGTGGAAAAGACAAGCGAGGCATGGGTTGGCTCTGGATTCAGAAACAGCTGCTGATTAGATTCTCTGTCTGCGGGCTGAATTTATTCCGTGTTTTTCAGCAGCAGGAATTCAAGAGGGATGCTTCTGTTTGGGTTTCTGATCGTGATTTATATTTATTCAGAGGAATAACAGAGGGTGGATCTGTTCCCGGCGTGAGCATGCTCACAACCAGCCGACTCTCCCATTATCCAACTGCCTAGTTTGGTGTTTCCATGTACATGGCTATTCCGTGTGCATATGTGTGTATACAGACACGCATGCATGCCTGGATGGACACACGTATGCACAGGTTATTTTGTAAGGACAATTCTTTCAATAAGGTCTTTACCCCTTACTTGAAACAGGTGTTCATGAAAAAAATGCACAAAATCCTGCCGGGCCGGAATAATTCATGAAGAAGGGGCTGGATCCGTGGGTCAGAGAACACAGGACCAGGTTGCCATCCCAAGGCCGAAGGTAGGGGACGCTGGGTTTTCATTCGGCGGATGGATTCCTCGCGCTTTATTTTATCGATTGTGTTTTCGCCCACGGCTGCCCCCGGGAAGCGGCGGAGCCAGCTGCGGTTCCGTGCCGGGGCTGCCTTTCTTGGGCAAGGCGTCCGGCCGCAGGGGCGCTGGGGCCGGCCGGGTGGGCGGCCGCGCGGCGCCGGGTGCCCTCGGCGGGCTGAGCTGGCGGCTCGGCCTGTGCCGGGAGCGCCGCGAGCCTCAAGTGACCCCGCGTCAATCAGCGGCGGCGGCGGGGCTGTAACCCTGTGCGCGCCGCGCGCTCCCGCGCCCGCGGGCAGCCGGCTGGCGGGGCCCCCGCGCGCGGCGATCGGCTCCCGAGGAGCCTGGGCTGCCGCGGAGGCATCACCTCCTGCTGCACCTGCATTTGCTTTTGCTGCCCGGGGCTTGTACAGGCGGACTCGAGTGTCTCTGTTGCCTGCCTGTTTGAGGACGAGAGTCGTGTGATGCCGGCTGCCGAGACAGAAGGGAGAGCGTTCCTCGCCCCCAGTCCTAGCCTGGTGAAAATGTTCCTAAAGCGAAATCACCCTCCGCCCCGCCCCCAGCCCAGCCCTACCCAACCCAACCCAACCCCCGATTCTGTTTGCTGATTCTTGCCTTCCTGCTAACAGACCGGGTGCCCCTCAAGTTATGCCCCACATTTTGCCATCTTTTAAGTGGAAACACGAGTGGTGCCCAGTGGTGCCTGATGGGATTGTCCAGGCTGCATGAGGACTTCTGAGTGTGGCAGCCCACCTGACCCCGCCTGAGTGTACAGGAAAAGGGGTGGTGTGGAGGAGCTCAGAGGCCGGGCGCTGGTTTACTTTTACGCAGCTGGTTTGGTTTATGATGTGGCTCGGGACTGCTTGGCTAAGCCCTGCCTTGAACTTTGGGTGCAGAGGTTGCGGGAAGAGGGTCCGCGGGTCTGGTCCGTGAGGGAGCAGCACCATGCTGTGTATCTGCTGTGCACCCTGAAGTTTCCTGCAGCCCCTGGCACTGTAACCACAGCAGCCAGGTGCCCCCCTAGCTACACGCAGTGCTTCGGTTTCATTAATACCGGTTTGCATCTGGTTGTTGGGAGTGGGAAAGGAGGAGAGGGGGAGAACGAGGTGTTTTGCTGAGCTGATCTGCACGGAAATGTTCTCCAGCCCGTGTTTGTGTGATTATGTAACCCCATCTAATGATCAGTTCGTTCACCCAAGCAGCTCCCCATCATCTTCCAGTCCTCCCTCAGACTACAGAAGTTGGGTGCTACAGTTGTTTAAGATGTCTTTATGCAATTATGTGTGTGCTGGGGGCAGGGATGGTGTGAAAACAAGGAGGAATAATTTGGACTATTTGAATGTGAACACACTGGTCAATGATAATGTGTTCCTTTGAGGACAGTGTGGTGTTGGCTTTGGATTGGTGTTGCTCTCCCACATCTCTTTCAGTCACTCACAGCTTGTCTGAGCTTTCATTTGGCAATTTCACTCCTCTGGACCTGGAGATGGTTGGACCCTGGAGAAGGACCCCTCCAGGGCCCCCAGGCTCCTAATTCAAGGTAGAAAAGGAATCCTGAATGCAGAGTGATGGCCCAGGTCCCAGTGCTTTCTGCTGAGCAGTCTGTGGGGAAGAGTTCCTATTCCAGTAGGGTGTTTTGCCTGAGATTGGACTGTCCTCTGGGCCTAACCTCAAATGCTGTCTGAGCTATTTGTCATCTACTCTTTGAAGCTGTGAAGGCTGCAGAGGCTGGAGGCCTTTTACATCCTTGCTTTAAAAGATTGTGGGAATTTTTTGCAAGGTAGACAACTGTGCCACTGAGATATCTGCAGGCAGGGGGTGAGGGTGTGTGACACTTAGCTCTGTTTCCTTCCTCCCCACTTTGTCTAGTTAAGGCACACACCGAACTGTTAACACGGGCCCTCCTTCATACCCATTGGGCCTACGCTTAGGGCTACTGGGCAGATTTATTAATTTGGTGGCAAAGTCTAGCCCCTTACGGCGAAGTTTGTTTTTTTGCCCTCAACAACCCAGTGGGCTTGCTTTCAGGGCCAGCTACTGCTGGGTACTCGGTGGCAGTGGATCAAGATGTGCTCAACTGGCACTATTGTTGAGCTGTCTCCGCCCATTGTGTTTTAGTGGTGGTCACCCTCCTTGGAGTGGAGAAGTGTGTGCTGCCTTTGGGTCCTTGCCAAGTGAGCCGTTGAGACGTTTAGTGTGTGAAAAGTACAGGCAAGAAGAAGATGCATTTAGTCTGAAGTCCTGGCAGCTTCCAGGACCCGACATGATGAAAGATAACATTAAGAAAGTTGTGTGACAACTGGATGGGGTTTAACTTGTCTCTCACTTCCTCCTCTGTGAGTTCCTTTCAGGTTCTTTTCCGCCCTCTGTGCTTCCCGTCAAGGAGGCTCTGACATGCTGTTCTTCATTCTGTTTCCGGAGGAGTCAAAGCATATTGACAAATCTACAGATTGAAGGGCAGGCAGGACAGGAAAAACTGGCTACATTGACAGGCAGCACTGGCATTCTGGGTCATATGTGGCCAAAGCCCTTGACCAGTTTTGTTCTTCATCTGTTAAGTCAGTGTAGCCATCGTAGCCATACCAAGGCCACTGAAATATCTTGAGAAGAAAATGAGATCAGCTAAAAAGTAACATATGCTCTGTAGCTGATGGGTATTAGGATAATACCACAACAATCTGGAACTCACATTTACACAGTTTCACTTATCCAGTTGAGACCTAAATGGCAAACCAAGAGAAATGTCATAAGTCCGTGAGCTATGGTTCATGAATTTTGATCACTGGAGGAAATTTTAGATCTTTTTTTCAGAACTCTGCATTTACTTAAAGTTCTAAGAGGCTTGGTTATTAGTTTGTCAAATGCACCTAGCAAATTAGAAGAGACTGATAAAGTTCTTTTATCAAGCATGAGAAGTAATGATAATGCAAGAAACAGGAAAGCTAAAAAATATACAATTTAAAAGGCACAAGAATGTAAAAAATGGAATTCTAAGGCTAATATAAGTATTTAATGTGAGCAGTTTAAGGAAATGTATATTTTGATGGGTTTTAAGGACTAAGGACTCTGTCCTAATGTGGTAACTAATGCTCTCAATGAACCACATGTATCAAGAACAGTTTAAATTATGTTTGTGTGTCCAATTTAAGAAGGCATGAGAATTTGAAGTATCCTTTTTTTTTTTTTTTGAGTTGGAGTCTCACTCTGTCGCCCAGACTGGAGTGCAGTGGCCGCTCCCAGCCACCGCAGCCTCCACCTGCTGGGCTCCGCTGATCCTTCCGCCTCAGCCTTCTGAGTAGCCGGAATTATAGGCATGCGCTACCACGCCCGGCTAATTTTTTGATTAATTGTAGAGATGAGGTTTCACCAAGTTGCCCAGGCGGGTCTCGAACCCGCGGGCTCAGTGAAGTATCCCTTTAATGACTTGTTTAGTATGACTCTTAAGGAAAAAATACTGCAGCTATCCAGGATAACAGAGCCCCCGAGGTTTCTGGACAGCCAGGGATTTACTGGTCAAAATTATATTGCAACCATAAAGTCCTACTGTTGAAATTAATTGACAACTTCATGCTCTTTTGTCAAAATTTAGCAGGGAATTACTATGTATTATTTTTATTATTATTAGTGATTATGTTCTAACATTAGATAATGAAGAAAATGCTGAGAAGAAAATATGTGCACTTCAACCTGTCTTGTTATGACCATGAAACACACTTGTAATTCTTCCAACTTGGTGACTTTGATGCTGGAGTTGGAAGAGACCTGATGATGGAAAAGATGGAGCAGGGGAGGTGGACTCTAGTGGCATCTGTGTGGGGAATGTGTACTCACCACTACTAAGATGATGTTCCATCAGAAAAATGAGTTCACGATGTCATGGCCACACCCTCATGCTAAGCAATGGTGTTTACTCTGTTCAGACATTGTGCTCAAAACTAGAAGGATGTCTGAGTGACATGAACCATGCTGAGCATGTCCTGACCTTCTGACAATTTGCTCACTTAGTTTGCCCCAAAACAAAGGCAAGAGGAAAAACAAAAGTAGAGGAAAATGAATGTAGACACTTTAAAAAATATTTTTAAAATTCAATACATATGTGAAAAATGTGAAGACCTAATTAAAAGTAATGAAAAGTATTAAAAGTATTGCTTGGTTTCTAGATGTACGTACATTTATCATTTTAGTGCCTTATTTGAAGAATTTAAATTTGCTAAAAGAAACTGTAATAACAGGTCATTGAATATAATCACAAATACTCAGAACTCTCCAAAGTTTCCATGTAAGCAAAACAATACTATTGTAATAAGCTGAGGAAAGGGGGTGTTCCCTGAAATCCCAGGGGTTGTGGAAGGCAGAGGAGGTGGGGTTGGTTGTGGGAAGTAACTGAATCACGCTATCCAGAAGGCCACCCTATTGGGAGAGTCACAGCTGGGAATATGTGCTTGGAAGGCAGGGCAGTGATGGAAGCCACATATTAATGAGTCATGTGACCCCCTTCCTCATTGCCAAGTGTTTTTAAATGCCAGGTGCAGCTGGAATTCCTGTGGAAAAAGGAGAAGGATAGAGCTTTGCATTTAGATGTGTAGTAGGGATGATCTGAGAATGCCCCTTAGACTTGGGGAGCAAAGCCAGGGAGAAGCATAGGGAAGTTAGTCTCAGGAAACTTGAGGTCTCTCTGAGCATCTGTGAACCCTTGAATTGGGGTTCAAAGTCAATTTTTAGAAAATGAATTATATATGCATAATTGGGATTCAAAGAAAAACCGATAAACACATAATAGAAAGAGATGGAAAAAATAAAAACAGTGTTACAAATACACAATATGCTCTGCTGAACCTCCATCACCAATTTTAGTCTAGTCATTTGTTGGGCTCCCAGGCATGACATTAGATGCTGAAGCTATCTTAAGTTCAGAGAAGCCTGGGTTCAGTGGTTCACACCTGTAGTCCCAGCTACTCGGGAGGCTGAGGTGGAAGATCACTTGAACCCAGCAGTTTGAGACCAGCCTGGGCAACATAGTGAGACCCCGTCTCTAAATGAAATTAAAAAAAAAAAAAAAGCTAGGCATGGTGGTGTGTGTGCCTGAAATCCCAGCTACTTGGGAGGCTAAGGCAGAGGATCACTTGATCCCAGCAGTGCATAACTGCGTTCCAGTCTGCGTGACAAAGAGAGACCTGTTTCACACACAAAAATAAATAAAAATAAAAAATCAGAGGAGCTCTGAACGGATTTAATTTCAATAGAAGAATTTTGAAGTCCTCGTCAATAAAAATTCAATACAGTAGACCCTTGACATTATCAATGACTGTATGTCAAACCCTTGGCACATCCCCAAATTTGCAAATGCAGAAATGTTTGCATATGCTCTTGACTTCCTTCTGAATCAGGTTTCGGTCCAGAGAGAAGTGATTCCCCTGATTGTTCCCAGGCCACCAATTACTTGCCTTTCCAACTTGTACTCAAGGAAACATAGTTTCTCTCACTTCCAGAGAGTTCCTGTTTCCTGGATGGCACCTTGGACTAGAGATGCTGGGCCTTTAAGAAGGCTCCCTCTGTAGCTATGTCTTGCCAAGTAACTCTTGTGTGAACACACTTCACATCTGTGAGAAAAGACACACTGCCATGTGGCGAGGCTATTAGGGGTTGTTCACAAATAACTGAAAAAGTGAATGTTGAATCTCCAAATGTTGAATCTTCAAGCATCTGCTGGGGTTGCTAAAAAAAATTGCACATGTGTGCAGCCCCTCAAACTTCCCCCACTCCCTGGTCCTCAATGTACACTTAATATACTGTTAAAAACTTCCCCTGACTGTCAGCAAATCTTAATGAGGGGAATTGGGCATTGCACAGCTGAAGCGTCTGTTGAAAAACTTAAAATGAGAACATCACCATTGAAATATAAGCAAAAGAAGCAGAATGTAGTCATTTGCTCCATGCCCTCATTTTAAAGATTGGAAAAAAAAAAAAAAAGATTCCAGGAGATTTTTTAAAAAACCCATTATGATTATGCTTGCATTAAATAAAGGGGCCAGAGCAGAATGTACTCTGGAGGCTGGGCCTTGCTGTACTTCGCTGGGGAGATTCTTGCAAGAATGTTTTGGAGAGATTTGGGGAGAAGCTCTTAAAATTTTAAGTGGGTTTAAGAGCACCACCAATTACAGTTGAGGAGATCATCTTTGCTCAGCAACTAGAAAAATTATGGCAGGAACCACAGCAATTCCCTGTGGAAATTTCATATTACATTTTTCTTTATGATCTTCTTTTAAAATAATCTTAATGAAATAGTCACTACATACAAAAGAACACTTATAAACTGTACATAAGGTTTAAAGGATAACAATATGACCAACACTCATGTACCTCTGCAGCTAATTGAAAAAAAGGATGTTATGCTTACCTTTGAAGTCCCCCGTGTACCTCTCTCCATTGTCTCCTGTCCCTCCCTTCTCAGGGATAACCATTTCTGGACATGTCTGCCTTTTCCCTATGCTTTTTAAAATTGTCTTACCCTCTTATATTTATAATCCTAAACAACATCTTGTCTAGCTGTGCATGTTTGTGAACTTCATATAAATGGAATCATTCTGTTTATATGCTTTTGCTCTCAGTGCTCACATTTAGTTCATGCACACCAGTAAGGCGACACTGGTTGACAAACAGCTGAAATGTTTCCATATCATTTAGTTCATTGCTGCTTGCCTGATCCTTCCTGAGTGTCCCTGTGATACTTCTCCAAGTCCTCCTCACCCCTACCTTCCTGCAGAGATTACCTCTGGCACAATAGGGGCTCATGGGCCCCAGCTCTAGCACTGTGACTGGGATCCCTCTTAACTGCACAGTCCCTTTACCAACTGGTTGTTAAATGTTTCACTCCTGGATTCATTCACAAAGTTGGGTATAGCTGAAATTTTTAAATTTTGCTGAACTATAATGCTCCATTGATAGTTTATATGTCTATTATATTATTAATGAATATAAGTTATTTTCAGTTTTTTGCTAGTGCTGTTGTAAATGTTTTTAAGTCCCCTGCTGAGAATGTATATAAGTTTACTTAGGGAATATGCATAGTAGTAGAATTACTGGTCACAGACTATAAGACTTTTCAGTGTTACTAGAATGGTTCAAAATTTGCATTATGTCTTGTGAATTTTACTTCAGTAAAAAATTAATTTCCAATGTGTTTAACTAATTTCTATATCCAGCTGCAGTATATAATTGCTCCCATTGCTCTGTAATCTGGCAAACACTTTATATTTTGTGGGATATTGTCAGAAATTTTTGTCATTCATATAGATGGATGACATTATCTTATCCGATTTTTTTTTTTTTTTGAGAAAGCAGAATTTATTGAGAGGAAAGAAAAGCTCCCAAAGTGGGAGGGGACCCGAGGGGGTTACCTTATCCGATTTTAATTTATGTATATTTGATTACTAAAGAGATTCAGCATCTTCTCATATGCTGTTGGCCTTTTAGATTTTCTTTTTTGTGAAGTGCCTTTTTTTAATCTTTTGCCCACTTATTTAAAAATTGGGTAGTTTACATTTTTCTTATTTTTTATAAAAGTTCTTTATATATGCTGGAGTCTGTTTCTCTGTGTTTCAAATACCTTATTCTAATTTGTGTGGTTTTTTAACCATCTTTTTTAGTGTCTTTAGAGTGTCTGTCGAAATTATTAATTTTAATGTGATAAAACTTATCATTCTTTCCTTTATCATTAAACATTTTGTGTCTTTTTAAGAACATCCTTGAGAACAATATATTTCTTGTGTTGTCTTCTAAAAGTTTAATTTTGCTTTACATGTTTAACATTTTTCCTTTATAAAGATGTTCTCTGTGGATTTGATATTTCTGTAGTTTGCAAAGAGTTTTTTTTTTTTTTTATCATAAATGGAACTTTATAAAATATTTTCTCTGTGTTCATTGAGAGAATTTGTATAATTTTTTCCTTTTAGTTTGTTAGTGTCTGGTAAACTGATTTTCCAATGTTAAATTAACCTTGCTTTCTTAGAAAAAAACTGAACTTTGTCATAGTGGGTTCATTTTTTATACATTGCTAGGTTTGTTTTGCTAATAAAAATTTAGAAGTTTTTATATCTATGTTCATGAGTGTATTAGATTATAATTTTCTCAGATTACCCTTGTCAAGTTTTGTATCACAATTTTGTTGAACTTAAAATGTGGGTTGTAGAATGTTTCCTCTTCATCTGTTCTCAAAAAGAGTTTATATGAGGCTAGAGTTCTTTCTTTCCTGAAGATTTTTAACCTCTGATTCAATTTCTTCAATAAATAGTGGATATTCAGGGGTTTTTTTCCTGAATCAATATTGGTAAGTTATATTTTTCTAGGGATTTGTCCATTTCATTTGAGTTTTTAAAATTTTTTACCGTGAAGTTATTTATAATATGCTTTTATCTCTTTTAGTTCTGTAGCATCTGTGGTTATGTCTCCTTTTCATATGTAATGCTATTGTGCCTTCTATATATTTTTTGGAACAGTTTTTTCAGAATTTTGTCAATGTTATTAATCTTTTAAAGAAACAATTGTTGACTTTTTGTGATCCTTTCTGTCATTTGTTTTCTAGTTTATGAATTTCTATATAATTTTAATATTTTCTTCCTTCTAACTTATTTAGGTTTGAACTATTGTTCCCTTTTAACTTCTTAAGGTAAATGTTTGACTTTTTAATTTTTAGGCTTTTCCCCCTGTTATAAGCAGTGTATGCTATGCATTTCCCCTCTAATTTCATCACACATTTTTCATATGTAATTTTTAAATATAATTTGGTTCTAAGTATTTTGTAATTTCCACTGTGATTTATTCTTTTACTTATGATTATTTATAGCTGGCTAATTTTTTGTAGAGACAAGGTCTCACTATGTTGCCTAGGCTGGTCTCAAATTCCTGGGCTCAAGTAATCCTCTAACCTTGACCTCCCAAAGTGCTGGGATTGCAGACATGAGCTACCATGCCCAGCCTATTTGCTTTTCTTATTGTTATCTTTTTGTTATTGTGATCTGACTTAATTGCATCATGGTTGTCAAATGTTGTTTGAATGATACTCAGCCTTTTACATTTATTGAAGCCTATTGTCTAAAGGCTTAATTATGTGGTCAACTTTGATAATGTTCTGTGGATTTTACCTTTGTTAGTGATCTATGTAACTCCATAGATCAAGCTTCTTAATTGCATTGTTCAAATCATTTGATGATTTTTTTTGTCCTCTTGAGCAATCAGTTGCTTGAGGGAAGTACATTAAAATCTCCCACTATTATCGTAGGCTTTTCTATCTCTTCTTACGGTCTGTCAGTTTTTGTTTTATATATTTTGACCCTTTGTTACTAGGTACCTATAAGTTTAGAATTGTTTTATGTTTCTGGTGAATTGAATCTTTTATAATGAAGTGTAACTTGTTTCTCTAGCAATTCTTTTAGTCTTAAAGTCTATTCTGATTAATATTAACATAGCCTTACCAGCTTAATTTTGTTTAGTATTTTCTGATAGAGCCTGAAATACATTTTTAGACTTTTCTTTAGATAGAATCTGCTTCTCTTTTTGCTTGCTTAAAAATACACTGATTTTCCCCTTGTTTTTGAGAGATATTTTTGCTGGGTAGAATTCTAAGTTAGCAGTTATTTTCTCTCCAACACAATGAAGATATTATTCAAATGTCTTCTGTTATTCCATTGTTGCATCTGAAATCTACTGTGAGTCTTATCTTTCCTTTGAGAATATTCTATGCATTCTCTCTGGCTGCTTTTAAGTATTTGGGGTTTGTCTTTGGTGTTATACAGTTTCACAAAGTGTATCTAGGTATATATTTCTTTTTATTTCTCATACTTGGTTTGGAGTTCCTGGATCCATATAATAGTATCTTTTGTCAGTTATGGGAAATTCTCATCCTGTTCCTATGAGGCCACAAAAGATGAAGGTTAAGGTCACTTTGTTTGGTTAATGTCCTCAAGTTGGCTTCAGGGATTGGCTTCCATTCTGGGCTCTAGCTTTTACTTAATTTTTGCTTGCTGACTATTTCCTATTAACTAGCTGACTGATTAGTCATTCCATCTTGAATTAATCATAGTGCTGGAAATAAAAGTCTATAGGGTTTTGCTTAATACCACAATAAGCCCCAACACTTGTTATCTGTGGAAGACTATGCTGACTCTACTGATATAATGTATATATCCACATATACTTATTACAATGACAAGTATATTCTATGATTTATTCAATAGATATGATGGTATGTTTTTAGTAATGTAATGTATACATGTTCCTTCCAGGCTAAGATAGGAGACTAGTTGGTGCTAGTGGGTGGGGTATGAGTATGTTCAGCTCGCCAATAAGAACCTTACCAGAATAGAAGTAAGTGAGATTGAGTAGATAACAGATAGTTTTGACTTTAAATGCAAAAGTACATAAGCTACTACTAGGGAGTTAATTCTTCTTTCTTTGTAAATTGGGAGAGGTAATGGATTTTTGGCTGATTTTCAGTTTTACACATTGGCTGTCCTACTTTGACAGGATATTTCCCCCTTCTGCTCAAACCTGACACAGAGTGAGTTAGGGTTAGAGATGGTCTCTGTCTTCTTCTATGTACTAAATATCCAGGATTACCTTTTCTCTTATGGATGCCTGTTTTTCTTCTGTCTCGGGCTAGAGTTTTACTTTCATATTACCATCATCTCTTCATTCTTAGTTTGTAATGGAATTACAGGCCTTACCACCTGGGTGTCAACTCTCTTTGGAGGTAGGGGAAGCAAAAGCCTCTGATTCTCTGAGACTGTGTCTCTCAACTTCCAGCAAACAGGACTTGGATGGCAGCTGGCATCCCCAGCTCCCCTTCCACTGCCCATGTGTCTGAGTTGCGCTTGGCTGAACTCAACTTCCATTCCTCTTGGCAGAGGGACTTTAGAAACTGTTTGTCCTAGAGGCCTCTGACTGATGACTCTGAGGTAGTTTATTCCCAGGCAGGTGGGTCCTACTGCTCATTTCCTGGTATAACTTCTGAGCAAGGGGCATTTGAGTCGTCATTGTCCTCTTCCCTTACTATGAGCCTACTAATGGTGGGACGTAGCAGATGGACATTCTGGCTGCCATAGGCCTCCTGCAGGCCCCGGGGGGAGGGAACTGTGCCAGTCTCATGTTCTATCCCTGTTCCTGCTGCCTCCCTGTCCTGTTGACTTATCTGTTCACTACTCATTAAGCAAAGGCAGGGCTGCAGCTGATGTGGGTGCTAGCTTAGGTGGCCATGTGGGCATTGGTTGGGTGAAGGGCTTCCTCTTTCCCTCATCCTTCCCAGGGTCTAAGATTGTTAAGAGCTCAGTATGGTGTTTGCTTCCTCTGTTCTCTCTACCTCCCTTTCTCTCCTGCTATAGCCCCTCAATCTACCTCCATCACCAAATGTCTCAGAGAGAACAATTCAAGGATTATCAAGGGTTATAAGGAAGAAGATTTTTTTTTTCCTGAGACAGAGACAGATGACCTCTCACTCTTCCAGGGCTGAGTCCTTCTTGGAAAAGCACTTCCTCTTTTTTGTCTAATATATGCATGCTTTATACCTGGGAGGCAGAAGCCACAGAAGGGCCCAATGAGAGCCTTATGGGTTTGACAGCCTTCTCTGTGGGTCACTGACCAGTTTTACAGAACATCTGCCCCTCCGAAGCAGGCTGAGAACCAGTCTGCCTGGAGTGTGATCATTTCCACTGATTTGTAATGGCAGTGCTGGAAGTACTTGGAGCTCTGGGGCCTGTTACCTTGTCTTGGCTTGGAAAAGGAGACTATAGGCTTTGAGGAGGGAGAGATGGGAGAGAGGGATGGAGGGAGAGAGGGAAGGAGGGAGGGAGGTAAAAAAAGGAAGGACAGAAAGAACAGGAAAAAAAAAAGAAGTAAAGGAAGCAGACCATACAAAACTCTCATTCTTAGCTTTGGAGCACAACACATCTCAGTTGGGCCTGCATGACATCAAGTCTGTTGTTAAAATAATCTTTAAATCGAGTGTAGTTTACAAGTAATAATATTCACACTTTAAAGTATGCATTTCAATGAGTTTTGACAAATGTCTTCACCTACATAGCCCCCACCACCATCAAGATGTAAAACATTCCCATCATGCCCTAAAAGTTCCCTTGTGCCCATCATATTCCGTTCTTCCCTCCCATCCTCACCCCCTGGAAACCACTGATCTGTTTTCAGAAACTAGAGCTTTGCCTTTTCTAGAATTCCACATAGATGAAATAATAAAATATGTACTCTTTTTGCTTTGGACTTCTTCATCTTAGCATTTTGAGATTTGTCCATGTTGTGTAGATCAACAATTCATTCTTTATATTGCTGAATATATTCCGTTGTGTGGATAAGCCACAACTTTTTAAAAAAAATCTATTCACCTGTTGATAGAACTTTGGGTTGTTTCCACATTTTGGCTGTCGTGAATAAAGCTGCCATGAACATTTGTGCTCAGGTCTTTGTATCTTTTCATTTCTCTTAGGTGAACTCCTTTGGATGTCCATTCTGTCTGTCCTTGTACCTGGCGGACCCTTGTGTTTCCCTTCCTAGGAGTGAGCATCAGATAAGAATGGGATTTTGGATAGTGTCACCTGTGCTACTCCCTAGTAATCACTTAGACCATACTGTATTCTATTGTTTGTCAACCTAGTTGACACCCTCACTAGACTAGAGACAATTTGGCAAAGGAATTAAAAGCACAGACGTTGGAGCCAGACTGCCAGGGTTCAAATTCCAATGCCGCCACATACTAACTGTGTGACCTTGATCAAGTTACTTAACCTCCGCATGCCTCTGTTCCCTCATCAGCAAAGTGGGGATAACAGTGTCCATCTTATGGGGTTGTGAAGTCATCTAGCTGTCTAAATAGACACACTTGGGAATACTGTGTTGTTGAATGACTTAACAAGAAGTACAAGGTTCTAGAATGCACACATCAGATTTCCTTTTAGTACCTTGCAGTGGCACAGGAACAGTCTTTATCAACAGCTCTGTTGCCTGGCACCCACTGGATGATGACCACTGCCTTAACACTGTGTGGACATCACAAGTTTCACTTGTCACCTGCCAGCTCTTCCAGCAGGGATGCTAACTGCCCTTTTTAATGCTTGAGTTGAAGTTCTGTTCCTGTTCTCTTGAGTGTTTATTATACTTTGAAAAACATGGCTGTAAACTAAGAGGGATCCCACCTATTTTCTTTGTTCCTTCTCCCAGTTCTGAATCCAGGCACATCATCCATGTAGGAAGCAAGACCTGGAAATCCCTGCCCACACTCTTAAATCAGTATACCCTAGTTCACATGAATCTTCATGTATCACAGGGCTGGAAGCCCTGTGTTGACTGGAGACATGGTAAAGAGACCATGGGCCCAGAAATATTTGTCCTACAAGTCTACTAAGGATGTGACTGTCAGGGCTGTCTCCATCATAGCTATAGTTGTGGGTGCTAATCTCTGTGGGTACAGGCCAAGGGCCAGACTCCATTTGAATGGCATTTCTCTTATTAGGGTAGGGAATAGAAGGCCCCTTGAGTACACACCTGGAAACAAGGACTTCATAGCACTGAATTTAAGAAGAAAAACATGGCCGGGCTCGGTGGCTCAGCCTGTAATCCCAGCAATTTGGGAGGCTGAGGTGAGTGGATTGCCTGAGCCCACGGGTTCGAGACCTGCCCGGGAAACTTGGTGAGACCTCATCTCTACAATAAATCAAAAAAAATCAGCTGGATGTGGTAGTGCATGCCTGTAATTCCGGCTACTGGGAAGGCTGAGGCAGGAGGATTGCCGGAGCCCAGTGGGTTGAGGCTGCGGTGGCCGGGAGTGTGCCATTGCACTCCTGTCTGGGCGATGGAGTGAGACTCCAACTCAAAAAAAAAAGGAGAAAAACATTTTCTGGGTCTGACCATTTTCTCTCTTCAAGAATAAGATGATACAGGATCAAGGTGGTCAAAAGACCTGGACGAATCAAAATGTAGGATTTATCTTTGATTTTTTTGCCATAGTGAGGTACCTGAACAGCTTCCTGTGGACAGAATGAAGCTTCAAGTACAGTCCTCTGTGGATCTGTGGGGAGTGTTTCTAGAGTCACAGAACTCTGAGAGGTACAATATGACAATTTCTTTTTACAGAGCACTCTGTGTATATCATAGTGGTAAACATCCTCCACGGATAATATCACTTAATTCCACTCTTGTGAATAGAAGATGATCATCTTCCCTTACAGCAGTGGGTCTCATCAGGGGATTCTGATTCTATTGGTCTGGGACAAGGCCTGGGCATTTGGACTTTTAAACACACCCCCAGTGATTTTTAATGTACAGCCAAGGTCAGGAACTGTTTTACAGACAAGGGAATTGAGGTTTTAGAGGTCAAAGTCACTGGCCCAAGGTCACCTTGCTGTGTGAGGAGATGGAGCCAGAGCGTAGGCCTGCATGACTGTATTGCTGTGGCCTGGATGCCCCATTCTGCCTGCTGGCCAGAAAACCAGCTCCTGGGTGCTGGACAGAAAATGGTCAATAGGGATGCAAAGATGCTGATGGCTTTTCCAGTGTGTCCTTGTTGATCTGAGCTCTTTAAGAGTCTGAGCATGGGCATACTCTGAAAGGCTCCCCAGACAGACAGCTACTGGCTTCGGCTCCTGGCCATCTCTGCAGAGGAGCCTGCCACCCAGCCACCCTTCAGCTCCTGGGCCATGCTTAGCTCAGTCACATCTGAGTCCAAGAAAAAAAGGATGAATGTTTCTTGACTTCTTTTCTATTGTGACCTTGTGGCCGGGCATAAATGTCTCAGTCCTAGGAGAAGTCGTGTAAGTGGTGGTCTGTTCGTACCTCACCTTCAGTAATAACTGCAGCAATATCAAGGACTGAGTGCTTATTGTATGCATCAACACTAATGGCCTCACACATGACCTCATTTTACATTCACAAGAATCTTGTTTAGTAAGAACTATTAATATCTCCATTTTTTAGATGGAGAAACCGAGGCATGGAGAGGTTAGTGGCAGAAATGAGAGTCATCCTAGGCAGTCTGTGACTCTGAGGCTCAAACTCAGCCCTTAATCATCATGCTGCACAGCCTCCCATTGATCCTGTTTTGCCTTGTTCTTGAATTGTTTCAGGAACCTCATCTGGTCCCCAGCCTGGGAGACATTTCTCCATTTCACCATTTCTGGCACAGAGCTGGATTCATAGCAGGTGTTCAGTAAATGTTAGTTGGTTATGCATTTTATTTCATTTTAATTGATTTTATTTCTGAGGATTCTACAATACCACAATACTGTGATAATAATAAATATCTCCCCAGAATGTAATACGGGTTATCCAATTTTCTATTTCTTGACTCTTAAGTATTCCCACATACTCTCTTAATAGTTGCATATCCTATTTAGTTTTAGTAGCTGTACTAAATCCCCACCTCACCGTTGTCCAAGAAGAGCATTTCTGTGTAGTACAGAAGCCTTGATGTCTTCCTTTGAAGGATTCTCTTCCAGAACAGAAACTATTCTAAATGGTAACTACCCCTGCACCATCCAGCTCCATGAACTGTAGTTGTTTGCTTGGTGGGGCTCTTCCAGGGTAATCCACATCTATCCTGGTTTAGTGGCTGGTATGTTGCCAGCGCTGTGCCCAGACACTCCTGGATCACTTTGACCAGTCCTGTGTGTCCTTGTTTCTAATGCCTTGCACCTTCTTCAAAGGACTGCCCTCTTGACAAGAGAGCTGGCATACCTAGGAGCCTCTGTCTGCCTGTGACAATCGGTAGCTAACATTAACTGGAGTGAGAATATGGAAGCTCAGCTACCCTGCCTTGGTGGTGGAGGGGGAGGGGTGTGCAAACTCAGAAGAGTGCAGTTTACATTCCAGAAGTCTCCTTGGGATCTGGTTGAGACTAGAACATGGCCTCTCCCCTTTTCTGTCCTGCTTGCCCAGGAATCCTTTTCTCAAGGTTTGCTTTTGGGGGACATGACCAAAGTCAAGGCCATGTGGGTTGGATGTCATTTAAACCAGAAAATACCTCTAATGCTCTCTTTCAAGCATTCATCTTGGTGTCTGGCATTCTGCTCTAAACTTCTACCTGACTGGGGATCCCACCTTCCTAGGGGCACTCACCCAGACCTCCCCCTCACCACTGGCTCATTCCCCATCAATACTTGTGCTTTCCAGCTCCTCTATCCATTCAATACCCAATAGGTCTTTCTCAAGTTCCTATTCTGAGCCAAGTATTCTACATACTGGGGTACAGCTGTGACTACAGCAGACAGGAAGCTTGGCCTACCTGACATTACATTTTTGGTGAGAGAAGAAGGCAATAAACAAACAAAGAAGCAAGACATCTTACTTTAAGAGAATGACTGTGAAGGAAACAAGCTAAGTGAGGTGATAGAGGGTATGCATGGGGCGGCCACCTGGGCTGTGTACACAGATCTCACCTCCCTCCCATCTTCAGCCCTAATATGCCCAGCCACACGTGTTTCTAAAAAGAGCACTGCCCAGCCTGGGCAACATAGTGAGAACTTGTCTCTACAAAAAATAAAAATATTAGCCAGACGTGGTTGTATAAGCCTATAGTCCCAACTAGTCAGGAGGCTGAGGCGGGAGGATCTCTTGAGCCCAGGAGTTCAAGGCTAACCTGGGTAACATAGTGAGACTCTTTTTTTTTTTTTTTGAGTTGGAGTCTCAACCCGTCGCCCAGGCTGGAGTGTAGTGGCACGCTCATGGCCACCCCAGCGTCGACCTGTTGGGCTCTGGCAATCCTTCTGCCTCAGCTGAGACTCTTTTAAAAAAGAAAAGCTAGGCACTGTGGCACATGCCTGTAGTACCAATTACTCAGGAGGCTGAGGTGGAAGGATCGTTTAAGTCCAGGAGTTTGAGGCTGCAGTGAGCTATGAACACAGCATTGCACTCCAGCCTGGGCAACAGAGCAAGACCCTATTTCTAAATAATAATAATAATCTTAGAGAGAAATCACCACTGACCTGCATCTTGGTAAATTCTGATGACCTTGTCCCATCTTTGTCTTTCCTGACCTCTGAGCAGCATTGTCTTAAGTTTAATTAAAACTCTGGATCTTCTTTTCTTCCCTTCGCTTCCAAGGCACCAGCCTCCCCTGGTTTTCTTCCTGCCTTTCTGGCTACTCCTGCTTGTCTTCTCTGCAGCCTGTGCCACCCCTTCCACTTGGCCACTGAGGATTGGCATTCCCCAGAGCTTGCACTGAGGAGTTCTGTTCTTCCTGTGTACTCTCTCCTGGGTGAAGGCATCAGCTCCCTGACCTCTGTTTCCATGTGGAAACCAGACCGCTCTTCAGAACATCTGACTGTGAACGCAACCACTTTCTCAACATCTCCACTTGGATGACTCAACACGTGCATAAGCCATTCAACATCTTCTTACACCCACAACCCAACCCACCCCTCAACTCCTGCCTCAGCCTGTGTGTCTCTCCTCTTCAGATATGCCTTGTGTCAGGAAGGGGCACTACTGTCCCCTCAGCTGCTTGAACTGGAAGCCGGACTTCGTGCTCTCCTCCTTGCCACCTGTCACACCTAATCTGTCACCAGGTCCTGCCCATTCCTTCTCCTGAGGATGAGTGTATGAACCCATCCACTTGTCCATTCTGATGTCCGCTCCCCTGGTCCAGGACATCATTGCTTGACCGCAGCAGAAAATTCCTTACAGTTCTCTCACATCCTGCCTTGACCCTTCCAGGCTGTTCTTTGCACCGGCCCTGAACACATCCATGGCTTCTTGCTGAATTAAAGATAACTGGAAATTCTTGGCAAGGCCTGCCTGGCCCTGGGTGATAGCCCCTACCCACTCCTCCAGCCACTCTCCTTTCTCCCTCTTCTTTGGCCTTCCTAGACAGCAGGTTCATTCCTAAGTTTTGCCTTTCCACAGACCTTTTCTTTTCCCTGGAAAGTTTTATAGGGAGGCCCGTATTTGTGAAGGAGCTGCTTTCTTTCCCTGAAGTGTTGTGATTACCATGGAGATGTGGAGTGGGAGAGACCATGACTGCCTCTCCATTGCCTCTCTGTTGGGAAATGTGGAAGAGATCTAGGCATGTGCCCAAGGAACAGGGACAAGGATGAAGTAGAAAGGCCCACCTAGGCACAGGAAATAAGAGGGTACATTGTCTGGAGAATTAAAAGCAATAATACATCCAACTAAAAGACTGCTTGATTTTGACTTTCACCATGCTCCAGCAATTCTAAAACATTTCAGTGACAAAATACTCTTCCCACAAGGGACTTCTCCCTTCTTTTTCCCTCCAATAGATGTGGGAATAAGTCTTGGGAATCCACCAAGTAATAGTAGCAATCACCATTATTTACTGACCACCTGAGGCCAAGCACTTTGTTAGATGTGTGAGGATTCTCATCACATTAAATGCACACAGCAGCCCTTAGGACAGACCTCATTGAACCCACTTTAAAGGTGAGGAAACTGAGATCAAAGAGGCAAAGTCTGCACAGGCACATCTTGAGCTGCTGGCGGGGAAGCCCTGCCCGTGGGCGGTGCATCCTGAACTGTGTTGGCCCGCAGCAGAGCCGGCTTTCTGATCTTGTTCTTTTTAAAATTTTTTATCTTTTTAATTTCCAAATAGCCCTCACACAGACTGTGCTTTTAATAATTCTGCTTTAGAGAAGTGCTTTGTAATTCGACACCAACCCAGAAATGCTCCAGGTTCTGCTGACAGGGGAGAAGACCATGGTCTGAGAGCATTTTGGTTCAGGGACAAGAACGTAAATTTGGAGAAAGGTCAGGCTGGATTTGAATATTCTAGACCTAACACTCACAAGATCTTAGGCAAATTATTTTTGGAGCCTCAGTTTCCTCACATGTAAGCTGGGGGTGATAATAGTATTTTACAGAGTTACCGGGAGTGTTAAATGATTCCTCGAGTGAAGCTTTTATCACTGTGCTCATTAGATATTAGACTTCCTAATGCATGTTAAGCTCATGGTAGATAAATGATGTGTAATAGATATGTGACAAATGTTTGTGTTCTTCCACACAAAGGTTATCAGGAAGGTGTCAACATTCATTTTTTAGGGAAAACACCCCACTCTTTAGGGGAAGTCCGTGAAGCAGGCAAGGAGCGCTAAAAAACACCTGGAGATGCATAAATCATCAAATGAGTGCCTGAATTTCTGGTTAAAGTCCTTTCTTAATGAAGAGAGAGACTTCTTAAGGAACAGTCAGCAAATAGATATGTTCCCTGAACATAACACCTTGTTAAGAAAGGAATTTGTTGCTATAATTTAGCACAGAGTGGCAGAGGTTTGATTTTTAACAGTTTTTGTTTTTATTTCCTTATTAATGCTACAAGGAAACATCAAAAAATGGCAGCAGCTTGTTTTCACCTTTGACATCTTGTGCAGACCCCAGTGGCAAAAATGCCAGCCTGTGGGACTGTACTGCTCTTCCTCTATGCACAGAGGGAGCAATTGATGTATTAATTACGTGGTGGGTTTTGAATGCTTGCTGAATGAATGGATCTTCTCTGTCTTCTAATGTAGGAACCCAAGCTTTTAGATTTTGTTTTATTTCTCCAAAGCAATAAATCCTTACCATACTCTATAGTGAGAAAACGAAGCCTCCATTTGCTTCAACTAGAAGGAAGCTTCATTTGTCTGTCTTCCTACCAGTGGAGACATTGTCACCTTCAGAAACTCAAATGTAGGTATGACTCTGTGCTGATGTCAGCAGGAGAGGACCCATTCTATCTCCTGTGTATCTCAATATGCGGAAGTGTGAGTGTGTGTGCATTCACATATGTGAATGTGTACATGCATGTGTGGGCAGACTGACCGGAAGACACATCCCAGCCCCGAGGGGCCTCATCTGGAGCAGGAGGGGGAAGTAGCAGAGAACAGCAGAAAACTTGTGGATAGAAGTTATAAGCCTTTGCTCTCGGACTGTGGGAAGCACTAAGTAGAGACAAGTACAAGATGATGCTTGTTGATGCTGGTGTTGTCAGCAGTTCTTCTGAGGTTGACTCCAGATCGCTTCCTTCCTCCTCTTTGTCCTCCCCCCACTCTGAGAAAGCCAGCCTGGGAAGGAAGGGCCTTTCCTTCTGCCTTGTTGGTTTTGTGTTGATTGAGTGGCCAGAGGAAACCAAGTTTTTTTTTTTTACATTGGGTAAAAAAGAGCCTGAATTAGTTTTGTGTCCATACAGTGAGAGCTTTGATTCCAAGGCGTCCCAAGACTGAAACAAATAACACACAGGTAAAACCAATATTTCCTGCCCCCAGGATGCTGGTAGGTAAAGTGACTGCTTTATCGTGTAGAGTACAGGGGTCCTGTGTGAGCAAAATAATGGCAGTGGGGGTGGTGAGCGCTCAGGCTCTGATCTTCTCCCAGCTCCTCCTTTCTGTTTCTGCCCTTTCCTACCACCCTGGCTCCTTCTCCCAGCACAGAGATGCAGGTCATTCACAGAATCACCCTCCTAAGAGTGTGGATCTCACCTGCCACATGCTACCCTTGAGGTTAGGCCTGACAGAGGTTCTCTCCATGACCAAACTTTAGTCAGGCTCTTCTGAGCTTTTTTTCAACTGGGCCTCAACATTTGCGCTTCTGTGTTTATCTCTGAATTGTCCAACTATGGCAAGAATTCAGTTGAACTGAATACCCTCAGTATCTGATCATCCTTGATATCAGATCGGGTTCCTTATCTATCTGTCTTGGTCTTAGTCTGTCCCCACTGCTATAACAAAATACTGGAGAATGGGTAATTTATAAACAACAGAAATTTATTGATCACAGTTCTGGAGGATGGGAAGTCCAAGATCAAGGTGCCAGCAGATTCAATGTCTGGTGAGGGCCTGTTCATCATAGACAGTGCCTTCTATATGTTCTCACATGATGAAAGGGGCAGGAATGCTCCCTTAAACTTATTTTGTATGGGCACTGATCCCATGCATGAAGGCTCTGCCCTCATGACCTCATCACTTCCTAAAGGTTCCCCTCTTAATACAGTCACATTGAATGTTAAGTCTCAACATCATCCTCCACCCCTCTCCCCCCAGGGGATGTCTGTTTGCCTTGACCTGCCTTCAGCAAGGATTCTCTTAGGTTGTTTTAGCCAGAATCTCCCCTTACCTCTGATGCTTCCTCAGTAATTTTCTACCCCCAGATCCCACCCTGCTCCTTAGCTATGTATTCCCACTTTTTTTTTTTTTGGTTGTATTTGGAGTTAAGCCCAATCTCTCTTCCCCATTGCAAAACCCCATTGCAGTGGTCCCTACATCTGTCTTGATGGTTCCTCTAAATAAAGTTTGCCTTATAGTTCTTTAACAAATGACAGTGAATAATGATTTCATTAATGGACCCTCTATAACTGCTGTCAGGATCCTCTGTCATAGTGGGGGCTATCTGTTCCTAAAGATCATGTGACAAACCTCTTTGAGACCTAAGGGCTGGAGTTAATGAAAAGGCAAGACTTTTTGAGCGAGAAAATGAGCTGGGCCTCAGACTTGAGTGGAATCTCAGCTCTGGCAGAAGAGAGATCAGAGAAACACCAGGTCAGGCATCTAGTGCAGTTGGCTTCACACACATAGAGAGGACAAGTTCTGTCTTAGGACATAAGCCAAGCTCATAGTGGTTAAGAAAGGATGAGAAAACTCAGCACCAGCCTCTGAAGAAAAGGAATGTTCGTTATCTGGTTGACTCCCAAGTATTTTTGCTCATTGATTTGAATCCTAAGGCTTTTTAAAAATAAAGACTACCATGTGTTGAGAGTTTTGCTTTGAGGTAGACATTGTTTTTATCTACTTTACAGAGGAGAAAACTGCTACATGGAAAGATTGAGGGATTTGCCAAATGTCATAGAGCTAGTAAGCAGCAGAGCTGGGATTTGCACCCAGGAAGACTGGATCCAGAAGAAGCCCTCTCCACCACAACACATTGCCAAATGTGCTAAAATATACTAGTATGTATAGAAGTGACTCTTACTCAATGTATGTTATATGTAGTACTCAGTATCCATTGAGGTGGTGCTGTGATTATGGAGTGCTGCATGTTTTTTTAATAGCTTGTGGTACACGTAGACCAGTGACTGTCCTTACCACTTCGCCCAAACATACTCTGCCTTGAAGCTTCTTCCTTGCTCCCAGTACTTCCGGTTTTTTATAGTCCATGTTCTCATTCTCCTAACATAAAGCAAATAAATGTTTATCAGTCACCAGATGTGTTCCTTGAGGATGGTGCAGCCATGCCCTGTCCTGCTGCCTTGCTTCCTGCCCCCTTTCCTGTGGGCCCTCCTCAGCCTTGCTGTCTACTCCTCTCTTCTCCATTAGCCAGAACAGCCTTCCCTTGGGGTACTAGCAGCTCATGAGACCTGCAGGGGGTTGGAAAGTCAGCCCCTGTGCTCAAGCTGGTCGGCACCATTGATGCAGCATCCTGGAACAGACTTACTTGTCAGAGGAAAAGGGGGCTGGCCCCCAGCTCCCAAGAACCAGCTTTGTTATTCTGTCCATTTCAGTGCTCTAAGGTTGAAAGATTCTCACCCGTTTACATTTCTAAACAAACTATAATCTTTAATTTATTTTAAAAATATGTTTTTATTTAGTCCAAAATATGCCCTTCTGCCACCAAGCATTTCTGATTGACCAAAGCTGGCCTGCATTGGTATACCAGGTTGTCAACAGTCTGGCCCTGATTCTTGGTTCATCTAAGCACCTTTGCCTCTGGAAAATGTCAGGCCATTCAAAGTGTTCAATATGACCATCAGATCCCATGGACTGGAATGGCCCAGTGTGGAAGCACTCTATTAAAGGCTAGGGTCAGACTGCATGAAGCATGTAGGGGGCAATGAGATTATGTACAGGGAGACCAAGGGGGCAGATGGGAGGAAACTGGGGTCCGGAGGAGAAAGGAGAAGGGTCCCACAGGCATCTTTCCTTAACTTGGGGTGGAGGGCAGGAGGACCTATGCAAAAGGAGTGTGTCCAGGGCTTCGGAGGCTGTGCCTCTCAGTACTTGGACTTCTTCACATGCATCAGCTGAGACCGTCTGTCCTTTCATGAATGGATCAAGTTTTATAATGTTGAGCTTGGCTTGTTACTTCCTTGATTGTGCTTACAGACCCGACCATATTAAAACTTGTGGGTTTTCTTTTTTGTCCTGGCTTGCTGTTGCAAGGTTAGTTTCTCTTCTGCAAAGTGGCCAGGAAGGGAGCTCTCACAGCAGGCTTCTAAGAGCATGCTTTTAGATTGCTTAGTAAGGCCTGGTTATCTGTTAAATATAGACAACATTTTAGTTTATTTCCAAACAGACAGACTTGGGACCTTCCAAAGCCAACATGCAGAGGGCCAGGGTGGTCTTTAGTGTTGTGTTACAGCAGAGAGCAATTTCAGATCTGGGATATCGTTCCTAGTAGCCTTAGCAGTAGTTGTTGTCATTGGGCTGTGACATTTGAAAACATCGCATGAGAGTATATTAATGCCAGCCTCACTAGAGCCATTTTGAATTTCTGAACAAACATTCTGGTATTGCTGCATGTTTGGGGAGTTGAAGTGTTTGAATGTTTGCTATTCTCTGGGTGATGGAGGGGAAATAGAAGAAGCAAGTGGTGTGTTCCTTGCTATCCATGTTCAAGATTAATGCAAAGAGCATAGGGTTGATGCAGAATGAGGGATGAGAAGCCACATTTGCTGCACACCTTGGTATGAGGGACTAAAGTAAGTAATTCATGTCTGCTTTCATCTATGAGGCAACCCTATGAATGAGGAGATATAAGAGCTAAGGCTGTGATTCCAAAATGCTGAATGTGAATCTTGCTTTCTCCTCTTACTAGCTGGGTAACCTTAGGCAATTGACTTAACTTCTCTACACCTCAGTTTTCTCATCTGGGAAGTGAGGGGTAAGGTTAATACTATGGCATAGGATGGTGAGGAAGATTAAATTAATTAATATGTACAAACTGCTTTGAATAGTGCCTGGCACTTAGAAACTGCTGCATATTTTTAAAAATATATATAAAAGGAGCCTGAGCCTCTGACAAGTGGAATAACTTATACAAAGGTCCCTAAGTTAGTCATCAGTGAAGTTAGGATTTGAACCCAGCACTCTTTGGCTCTAGAGCAAGGTTTCTCAACCTTGGCACCACTGACATTTTGGGCCAGATGACTCTTTGTTGTGGGTGTTGTCCTGTGTACTACAGGATGTGTAGTAGCATCTTTGGCCTCTGCTGTCTCCATTTGTGACAACCACAAATGCCTTCAGACATTGCCAAATGTCCCCTGAGGGGCAAAATCACTCACCATTGAGAGCCACTGGGTAGAGAGTTTAACATCCTGGAAAGTTTATCAGTTCCAAGGTTCAGAGCTCAGTTCCCAGTTACCTATTTTCTTTATGTACCAATGGTCAGAGAAGGCCAGGACCATCTTGGCAGGTGTGTGCACATACTGTAACCAGGAAGCCTTTTCTGAGGGCTAGGGCCAGAAGTTTCTTAGCTGTGTTTTTAAGCTGTTTCTTTTTCTTCCTTTTGGCTGGGGTACATTTTCACCAGACCATTAGGTGGGCCAGGCTGTGTGGCTGGTTAGAGTTTTTCTCTGCAGCTGTCAGCAGCAAAGTCCATGCAGCCAGACTGACCTGGGCTGCTTTCCTTGGAAGCACAGTTGGTTGGTTTACTTGGAGTCAGTGTGAAGGGTACCAGAGCAGAGGGGTCAGCCGATAGGAGGAGAGCTAGCATTCATGATTGATTGTCACCACACCATGATACTGCCTCCCTCAACACTTAGTCTCTAGGTTTTTTTCTTCACCTCTTGCTCTTCCCTGTGCTCTCTTTCAGTTTCAGAATATGAACCTGTGGTGATGATAGGCTGAGGTTCAGAGCACCCAGGCAGATGTGAGCAGCGCCGCCAAGTTCCTGGCACCCGACTGCTGATTCCACTCTCTAAGCCCACTTGTAAGAAATGTTGGCCAGCCGCTTGGCGTCTCTGACCAGGTTCTTAGAAAACTATCAGAGTTAGCAGCATGTGTTATTCCTAGCTGGTGGGGAAAATGGGGAAATAGGTTCTTTTTTAAAGGTAAAGCTCTGGTTTGGACTCATTTAAAGAGTATAAGATTTAGGTCTTATTTAAAGAGAGCTATGTAAGGTCTTGTTCCAATGTTTGTTTTTGTAGGTTAATGGTTTTCCACCAGTGTCCACTGCTTGGGTGTCCACACATTTTAGTTCTGGTTCAGATCCTGGTTTCCCCTTGTTTTGGTGCAAGCTGCTTTCCCAACACACTCTTCCTGTTCAGTGGAAAGGTGATATTCAGTCTCGTGCTGAATGGCTGAGTGTTGACAGGAACTGGCAGCTTGCTCCTGCTGGCAGGGCCCATGTGCCTCTCGCCTTCAAATCCCTCATGGACACTTCCTTTTTGTGAGTTTGACTCCTTCTCTCTTCCCATTGGAAGGTCATTTCTTTCACAAGCAATGAAATCAAAACACAGAAGAAGTGACAGTAGGGTGTGTTGTAGACATGGCTAATCAGTAACAGTTAACCCCAGTCTGGAGGGCTGCCTCTCCAGCGAACCATGCTCTGAACCAGCTCAAATGGATGCTCAGAACAAAAGGAGAAAGTGAATTCCCATGGGCTCCTGGGAGTGCTGTGAGCAGGGGTTCCTTCCCTAGCTGGAGGGAACCCCACTTGTCCAACTGATATTGCTGAATCCTAGCCAGGCACTGTGCTGGGGACACACTGGAGATGGCCTGTGGCAGCTCCAGGCCCGGAGACCCAAGGAGAGTTGACACCCAGAGTTGGGGGGGTTGGTGGGCAGCCCCACAGTGCAGCTTGGCCCTCGATGTGGTGACCCACACATAATACCACACCGTGGTCCCTTCTTTCTCTATGATGCTGCCACTTCATGGTTGGGAGGCAGTTAAGGGGACATGAGAATTGTGTTTTGACAAAAGTTAATTAAAACTTGCAGCCCCCTGCTCCCTGCACGTGCACGCGCACACACACACACAAACATACACACACACACACACACACACTTGGATGCAAACTCTGTTATGTGAGTAGAAATAAATGTGAAACCCAGCGTTGGAAGATAAATTTGGGGCTTTGTGTCAGGCCTGCCTACTGTTTCCTTGGTTTTCTCTGTGCTCTTGCATATTGACTGGAATTCTTGTCCCTGTTAGTTCAGGGCTGAAGGGGAAGATGAGCAAGTTTGGACACACAAATCCTACACCAGACAAGTTTCCTGGAAAAGGATCCAGTTGGGTCTAAAGCAGGGCAGTCCCTTCAGGAAAGTGACTCTGTGGGGTCAGATGGTGGTGGCCATCTGTGGAGCCCAGAGCCTTGGGGTGAGGAACATGTCAGCCACCTTTCTAGCTGTTCTGCTCATTTTAGGGCTTTTGCATGGTGGGAGCAGGGCTGCTTCTAATCAGGTAGCCTCCCAGGCAGCCTGGTCATCCAAACCTCTCCCTTTCATGTTGTCCAACAATTATGTAGTGTGGAACAGGAGAGGGACCTGAGTGGAGTGTTGACAGTTTGCAGATTATATAAGGAGCCCTGCCTGGAGACATGTGTTAACTGGCCCCACATTTCTGATTCTCCCTACCCTAGTGTTGTAGACAGTTGTCCTCCAGGCAGCTTCTGGTTGGCCCATGCCTTTCCCCTACTTGGAGTAAGGATTCTGGAATCTGGCAGGTGCAGGCTTGAATCCTAGCTCCATCACTTACCAGCTGAGTGCCAGTGGGGAACCTCCTTAACTTCTCTGAGTCTTGGGCTCTTCATTTGTAAAATGGACCAAAGATTAAATGAGGGACTATGTAAAAAGGGCTGTAACAGTGTCTGTGCTGTGGTTTTGCAAAACTCAACCAAGTTGTCGCTCTGCCCAGGAATTAGGCCCCCTCAGGCTTCTGGGCCTCTCATTTGTGCCCCGAGCCTCTTTTCTACTCTGACACTTGTTTAGCACTTGTTCACTTTCTGTTTCTCCCATTAGGCTGTAAGTGCTTTGAGGGCAGGGATGGTGTTTGGTTGTCCTGGGTCCTTAGTGCCTGGACCAAAGCATCTAACACTTAGGAAGTGCTAAGCACATTCCAGGCTCTGTTCCAAGTAATGTACATGTGTAAATCTATTTAATCTCCACAACAACTTATGGGGTAGGTATACTATTATTATCCCCATTTTACAGACAAGGAAACTAAGGCACAAGGCGATTGCACCACATGCCCTATGGCACACAGCTAATTATTGGCAGAGCCAGAATTTGAACACAAGGAGTCTGATCCAGAATCTGCACTCATTCAGTATGCTTTCTCTTAAGAGTTGTTCATTGGATGGTAAGTGATGGGGTAATGTTGTTATGACTGAATTATTATTAGCTGTTAACTTCAGCTGAGCCACTTATTTTTTCTAGTCCTATTTTTTTGCTAGTAGAGTGGGTGCAGGGTTCTGGTGAGTATTTGATGGGAGTAATGAGTGTAAACTCCAAGGCCCGTCCAGAGTGTGGAAGCCATTGCTTCTGCAGTGTCACTGCAGTAATGAATTCATCATTCCTATGGGGAGCCCCATCCCTAAATGCTCTGGAGCGGACAACGCGTTGCTCTCATTCTTCTCAGGGGTTCCCACCTTCTCCATTCTGACACACTGATGGATTGGGGAAATGGGGGTCTCTCACTCTGCCAGACTTTCTGACTCTAGAATACAGTGAACTTTTGCTCTTGGCAACCTGTGAAAGGGACTAGAGTCCCCAAGAATACAGGAAGTTGGGTGCAGGATTTATTCCGAGTCACGGCCAGCAGGAGAGTTGAGTCGAGGTGTCCCTTCAACTCCAGGAAGAAGGGGGTGCTGCCCTTCCGACTCTGCCTAGATCTGAAATGTCAATGGCTTTTAGGGGAGTAGGATAGTGGTGGGGGGGGGAGCTAAGGAAATGGATGATGTTATTGCCACTGACTCTACTACTCTTGCCTTTTAGTATTCCAGCCACGTAAAGTTATAGCCAAGATTTTCCAGCAAAGTCTCAGAATGCAGATGCAAAGGTTAAAGTATGTGTGTGTGTGTGTGTGTGTGTGTGTGTGAGTGTGCGTGTGAGAGAGAGAGAGAGAGAGAGAGAGAGAGAGACACAGAGAGAGAAAAGACAACCTTGATTCTGGAGCTCATATTTTCTACTCCCTACTCTTTGTCAGGTGATCTGAATCGTCTCCTTGGCTCATGTCTGATGACACCCTTATTCTCCATAAGGCCCCACGCCTTGGTCAGCTTGGGTTCTAACTTCTCTCCCCTTCTCCTTCCATCTTTTTCGCAGCTGGGCCCCACTCTGCTTTTCTCTCTGTCTAGGCCTTCCTTGCTCCCCCTCATTTGACACATCTGCCACACTTACCTGGAAACACTCTCTGCTTGAAAAGAAGAACTTAGATATGTGTTAGTAATGAATATTTCAAATCAGGTGAGTTGAACGATAGAGCTTGAGGGCATGATGGAAGCATTCCATATCTGCACTGTCCAACATAGGAACCCCTAACCACATGTGGCTGAGTATCCAAAATGTGGCTAGTACAACTGAGGGACTCAATTCTTTATTTTATTTAATTTAAATTAATTTAAATTTTAATAGCCACCTGGCTAGCAGCTACCATTTTAGATAGTGCAAGTCTAGGGAATGTGCCACCTGGAGGAATTAAATCGGGTTCAGTTATGTTGTCTGTGGACTTGGGAGTATTCCTCCTTACTCTGGGCACTTGATTCTAACAGAGTCAAGCTTTGTCAGGTTGTATACTCAGGTCTTCCAAAGGCCTCTTGCTGCCTATTCATGTAAGGTAGAAGCCACATGTGTTGTCTGCAGTGATGGGAGCCTAGTTTCCTAATTCACACCTTCAACCTTCTCCACTGGCACCTGCCCCTTGTACCGTAGGCTGCCCTGTGAGTGACTGGGTGCAGATGTGTGAGGTTCAGGAATCTCAAGTCCTTTAGTTCTGGGGCTGCCACTTCTTGGCTGATGGAATTTTTTCACCTACAGGCATGGATATAGATTTGAAGGGCTTGGAGCTTATGTAGTTTGGGAGACCTCTTTAAGAAAAAGAATATAAATTATAAATATGAAATTAGGTATGATATTGAATATTTACTTAGAATGAGAAAAGATATTACATCCAGTATAAGTTTTTAAAAAATCTGACATGTGTCACAAAATCCAGAATAATAAAATATTTTTTATTAATTATTTGCTTTTTTTTCTTCCATTTCTTTTGGCTGAATACTCTTTGATCACCTCTTTCTATGATAATGGTTTTGTAATTTTTCTAACAGGAGACTGAAAAGATAATCTAGTTTTTCTTCTAGCATGGCTGACAAAATTTATTTTTTAAATTATTGATTGTTACAGTACATAAAATATGGCTTCAGACACATACATCTACTTTTTTGCTTTACTGCTATAGATTTGGGTCTACAAATGCAGGAAGTTTGATAAAAATCCATTTTGCATAATTCCCACCAAAAATGGGAAACATGTCTGGCATATTTATAACTGTAGTCATTGGATTATCAAATATATTCCAAAGGGAAGTAGAAAACTGTCTTTTTTGAGTAGGCATCCGTGAAAACTAGGTTCTCTTCCTACAATTCCACATGTCTGAGAATTGGAAGAAATTTCTACCTACTAGTTTCTGGCTCTGTGTATTTCTTTCTTTTTTTTTTTTTTGAGTCAGAGTCTCACTCTGTTGCCCAGGCTGGAGTGCAGTGGCATGCTCATGTCCACCACAACCTCGACCTTCTGGGCTCAGGCAATTCTTCCAAGCAGATAGAACTACAGGCACTCACCACCACACCTGGCTAATTTTTTTTTTTTTTTTTATTGTAGAGATGAGGTCTCACCACGTTGCCCAAGCTGGTCTCAAACCCCTGGGCCCAGGCAATCCTCTCGCCTCAGCCTCCCAAAGTGCTGGGATTATAGGCTTGAGCCACTGCGCCTGGCTCTGTGTATTTCAATCCTTGTTTTTCTCCATGACTCCATGACTCACATGCCTCATGTCAGGTGTTGCACCTTTGAGTCTCGATGCCATTGAGTTGGCGGTAGGTGTTTCTCTGAAAGCCATGGGGACAGCTAGCAATCACTTCACTTTGCATTAAAGTGACTATGAACTACAGACATAAATCCCACTACACCCAAACTAACTTTATCCCCAAATTGACCTCCCCTTAGCTGGATCCCCAATTGCCTATAGCTACTGTAACACCACTCGACATAAACGTGAAGGGAAATGTATCAGGTGGAGACATCAGAGTGGAAAGAGACGGTGCTCTTCATCAATTGTGGTGAAAACGTCTTACTATTGCAAATCTCATTTTAAAAGTATATGATTCTGAGAATATATTGCTAGGGTCTTGAAAAGGGACCTATGCAAGCAGGTCCCTAAAACTTTCTTCCTTAGCATAACAGTCCATCTGCATCTGTTCATTGCTCTAACCCTCAGGGTCTTCATCTTTAAAATGGGAAGAATAAGGTCCATTTTGTAGAGTTATCATGGATGCTTGATGAGATGCATTTGAAAGCCTTTTAACCTTGTACCTGGGGAAGAGATGCTCAGAAGGTGGAGGAAGGAAGGAAGGAACAAGGGAAGGGGGGAGAGAAGGAAGGGAGGGAGAGAGGGAGGAAGGGAGGGAAGGAAGGAAGGAAGGAAGGAAGAAAGGAAGGAAGGATGGATTCCTGTTTGCTAGCCATCTGCCTGAAGTACAGTGGCCTGCTTTGAATTCAGTGTCCCGCAGACTGCTGAGCAGTCTCAGAAGAGCCCTAACCTAAACTAGAAAAGAGGGTGGAGAGTCAGAAACTGAAACCAGCCGGGCTCAGCCTGTAATCCTGCGCTTTGGGAGGCTGAGGTAAGTGGATTGCCTGAGCCCGCGGGAGACCCACCTGGGCAACTTGGCGAGACCTCATCTCTACAATAAATCAAAAAATCAGCTGGGCGTGGTAGCGCATGCCTGTAATTCCGGCTACTCGGAAGGCTGAGGCAGAAGGATTGCCGGGGCCCAGCAGGTCGAGGCTGCGGTGGCCGGGAGCGGCTACTGCACTCCAGTCTGGGCGACAGTGAGACTCCAACTCAAAAAAAAAAAAAAGAAAAAAAGAAACTGAAACCATGTTCATATGAGTGAGAGCACCCAAGGGGATTTTTGAGTGATCAGAACTTGGTAATTTTTCTTCACTTGTGTTTTGCTGCTCATGACTTTCCTATTTCACATGATTCAGAGAGATTGTTCCTGAGTTAGGTTAAGGCCAGAGAAGATTCTTAAGCAATATGATACTGGAACGTGTGGTTCTCAGGTGGTTCAGAGCCTGTATACTAAGAGCATGGGTACCTGATGCTTTGGAATTAGACAGGTGTGTTCAGGATACTTGCCAACAGAACTCCACAACCAGACTTAGATGCCCTTGGATCTGAGAATGAGTGGTTGGGCCAAGCATTATGGTGATGGTTGATGGTAACAAAAGTGTCTTTAAACTTGAAAGGCGAGTCCTGAGATCCTCATCCCCAACCTGGGCCTGCCTTCTCTGGCTGCTGTCCTCAGCAAGCACAGCAGGTAGTTGTGGGAAGGGGCTGGGAAGCAGAGTCCAGGCACAGATGGTCGACTGGTAGACCAGGAGGAGCCTGGGCTTGGTGGAGCCGCTGAGACTCCAGCAGAAGTGAAATCTCTCTTATCTCTGGTCTCCTCATTTATAGGTGAGGGGACTGGGCTGGACAGCCTTAAAATTCCTTCTGATGCTAACCATTTAGGATTTCAAAAATGTGCGTGTGTTGTGATTGACCCAACTTTGGGGGCTAACCTGAGGTTGGTGAGATGGGCACTTGCAGGAGAAACACAAGTCAGCAGACCCCTGACATTCTGTCCAATTCCCCATCCTCCTTCTGCATCAGCCATACTTGCCTGTCATCCTGGAATGGTCAGTAACAGCTGCGGATTCTCCTAGGTGGCAGGTTGCATGTGTTCCTGCTGGGCTGAGCCAGGGTAACAGGCCTTGAAAGAATCTGGTGCAGTGCCTTTTAAAAAAACAGACAAACCATGCCTGTGTCTGTTTAGTATTGGAAGGAGTTCATCCAAAATGTTAACAGTGTTTCTTTGTAAAATAAGAGTCCACTCATTTTTTTTCCTAAATTCTTTTCTGTTCCCTCCCTCCCACAAATTTTCTTTCTTAAGTATGTGTGATTCCAGTTTTGGAGTTAGGGATGGGTGGAAACTGTTCCTAAGGGAGGAGTTTGGGAGCTCCTGTTTGCTCAGGGGACCCTAGGGAAGTCCCACACAAGCTGGAGTAAGAACCACACAGGGCACTTGTTAAATTTGCAGGTTCCCAGGTCCCTCTCCCAGGGATTCTGACCCTAGGTCTGGGACGGGGCCTGAGTCTACCACTTAGGTAAACACCCTAGGACTACTCTTTGGGGGAACTTTGACTTGAGGACCTTCTTTACTTGATGCTGGGTTAACAAAACTGTCAGGAGAGAACTAGCTTGGAGAGGGCAGGTGAACTGAACATCCAACAGGTCAAGCTGAGACTCTGCCAGGATTATGTCTCCAGATGGAGATGGCTCTGGGACAGGGGTCAGAATAGAAAGAAGCCAGCAAGCAGAACATTGTGGGAAATAGCCTACAAAGCTCTCAGAAGAGAGGCTGAGCCAACAGCAACTTGCTGTGGAATTCTGTGCCCATCAGGCTGCCTCTGACAGGCATAGGGGGCAGGCTCAGTCTTATGGGGTCACAGGTTCTCTTTTGGTCCTGGAAATGTAGGCCCACAATGAAATTCTGGTTCTACTGCTTGCCAGGTGTGCGATTATAGGTGACTTGAAGTTCTCAGCCTCAGTTTTATCATTAGTGTAATGTTGGTGATGTCACCCACCTCACAGGCATTTTGTGGGAGAATGTCAGTGGCCCATAGCAATAGGTCAGTGGGCATTAGCTGCCTACCCCATCTTAATCTTCACCTGCTTGGGAGAAGGGCAACAGGAGAGATAGACCTCATGGCTAGGGGAAGGCTGAACCCCACTTTCAGCAATGCAGTCTCAGCAATACCTGTCTAAGTTATTTTCACCCGGCTTCATCACTGCAAAGCACAATTTTCCTGGAGAACATTTACTGCTAGGGCTTCTGAGAAGCTGTCCCAGCCTGACCCAGAGGCTCTTTTCCAGCCCCATCCCATCCCAGCCAGTCAGTCTGTGTGAATCCTCAGAGCTCCTAAGTAGTCTGAATACAGCTCCTGCTATTGTCTGTGTGGCCAGGGGACCCCCTGGAATGGTGTCCCTCAGACTTTCTGCATTGGACTTTGCTTTAACTTCTAAGCTGTCTAGACAGCCAGCTGACTCCTCTCTCCTGAAACAACCCTTATTTTGATCTGGAGTTGCCAGCAAGCCAGTTTAGCTCTGCCCCATAGTTTTAAGAATTGCCTTTAACCCTGATTACAACACAACAAACCAAAGCCGCAATGTAGGAAATCCTATCCCGACTATTGAACTCTAACATCAAGCATTTAGCAAGAGACTTTTCAAATGGAAAGTCGTATGATTTTATTCCATACTCTATTCCATTCACTCCATGGTTATTTCTTGAGCACACACTGTCGTAACAGAAATTATCAGTGATTGGGTGCTTATGATGTACCCAGGGGGAACGTCCAGGAGCTCAGAGTATACAGGGGACACATTCAGGCGATTGTTGACAATGTGATGAGTGATATAAAAGGGAAGGAAGGGAACAAGTAGAGAGGGACATTCCCTCCCTGAGCCTGTGTAATGATGTCTTTTTCATGTGAAAGCTGATTCTCCTGCAACTCCTAGTTTAGCACCTTTTCCAGGTCTACCTAGGGGAGAGAAGACCCGAGGCCTTTGTCCAGAGCTGGGATTTGAAATCCCTGTCCCTTGCAGCAGCTGGGATTGGCCTGGCCATAGAGTAGGATCTGCATCGTTGTAGGCTGCCATCTTCCTTTTCAATTTAAACAGAAAAACAGAAAATGCCAGGCAGACATAGTCTTTTGGTTCCTTTTCCCTCCTGAATGCAGTTTGCAGCTGTTTATCTGAGAGAAACAGGTTTGCCCAGTAGAACGTTTATTTGGTTTCTTTGGCTGATCATGGGAACACACCTGCCACTTTGCCACTTCCTGAAAATCAAGCAGTTTCTTAGAAAAGGGACACATTCCTTAAAATATATTATGTGGTTTGGGGGTGAGATATGGTTTCTTGGATTTTTATGATTTAATGTGTCTGCAAAAACATTAAGCCACAGATAAAAATATGCATTGACTGCCCCTTATGAGAAACTGGACTTCCCTTAGGATGAGGGGACTGATTGTTTTAATTTTTATTTCAGGTTTGTTTGTGTTTTCAAGGTTTTGTTTGTTTTTTTCCCCTGTTTCTCATCAACTCTCTATGCTCGGAACATATCCGGGCAGCCATTGGTTTAGTGCAGTGAAACTTTTCCTTATCAACTCAAATAATTTCGACCAAAGTTACATAAGAAAAAGGCAAATCATAAAACAAATGTTCTTAGTTCTTAATTTTTAATACCCTAGTTTTAGAGCATGCCCTGGGCTTACTATATGGATACCCTCAAGTGCTATGCCCACAACTGAAATACTCTACAATAAGGACTGATTGTTGTGGCAGATAGCTAGGAAATAGTCTCTCATGTATCTATTAATAACGTAGAACTAGATTTATATTTGGTATACTGTATTTACTAGGGCAGAAAGGGGACTGTGAACGTTTTGGAAACTTTTTCAAATAAGTATTTGGAACTGATTACATATGTATTTACACGAAAATTTTAGTAATCAGCATATCCTGTTTCTAGAACTTCCTATAATAAGGTTTTCTTGTAGAAAGAGACAGTTAAGCAGTGGATAAGAATGTGAAATTGCCGGGCTCGGTGGCTCAGCCTGTAATCCCACGCCTTGGGTGACTGAGGTGAGTGGATTGCCTGAGCCGGCGGGTTCGAGACCTGCCTGGGCAAGCGAGACCTCATCTCTACAATAAATCAAAAAATTAGCTGGGCGTGGTAGCACGTGCCTGTAGTTACAGCTACTTGGAAGGCTGAGGCGGAAGGATCGCCGGAGCCCAGCAGGTCGACGCTGCGGTGGCCGGGAGCGGCCGCTGCACTCCAGTCTGGGCGACAGAGTGAGACTCCAACTCAAAAAAAAAAAAAAAAAAGAATGTGAAATTATGGAGTCAGATTGACTTGAATTCATGAACGTGGCCTCTCTCATCTAATTCCTCATCTTTGACATGGGTGTTGTGTTGATAACCATCCACTTCTCACAGTAGTTGTGAAGATTAAACAAGATAGCATGTGAAAAGTACTCAGCACAAAAGTATTCATCCCTTATCTATGTTAGGTGTTGCATAAAAACTCATGGTCTTCATTGCTTCCATGATCATTGTTGTTATTATCTTCTCCCATCAAAATCATTGTCTCTTGCACCATAATGATCATCATCTATGCGCCTAAGGCCTTTGCCACAGCCAATTCCTTTCTCTAAAGGTGCCTTGAGTTGGAGGAAGCATTCTTGGGAAGCTAGGCCAGAATAACAGGGCAAGTTCTGGAGTTTTATGTTGGAACTTCTGGAAATAGTTAATTGGCCTGTATGCCTTAGTATGGTTATCAAGAAACTTGGACTAGGGCCATTGTCGCTGTGCTGGAGAATGTGGCATCCTTCACAACCTTTTACAGCCTGTTGGTGTTGATACATGACCTGAGATTGGGAGATTCTGGCCCCTCAGATGCAGGTTTCCTCTGCTCTCCTGTTCACTCTGGGATCTAAGAGCAGCACGGGGTGAGCAAGGAGGCCATGCAGAGGTCAGACTTCTGTCATGTTTCTCTTTTCAGATGACTGCCTCATGTCTAGAGACCTTGAAAAGTGATCTTGAAATCCAGGGCTTGGTCTGTTCAGTGTTTTTTTAAAAAAAATTAAAATAGAATCTCTCAAGGGCAGAAGCTCTCTTCTTTCTTCTCCTCACTCAAGCAAACTCCACTCTTCCTGAAGGTGACATGAAAATGTAGACTCAGTAAATATGTACAAATGTAGTTTATCTAGAGTGCTTGCTGTGTGTTTATAGAGTCAGTGCTGCACCTGCAGGGACAGAGGTGCCTTTGTTATCATGCTGACCACATTCCCTTCCTGGTAAACAGCACTCTCACTCCTGAGTCAGACTGCCTAGGTTCAAATCCCAGCTCTACCACTTATTAAGGGGAGGATCCCAGGCAAGCTAACTGACCTTTTTGGGCCTCACTCTTATGCTCTGTGATATGGGCGTAATAATAATACTTGAATCATAGGACTGTGGTGAGGTTTAATAGCCACCCTATATAAAGGACTTAGGACCATTCCAAGCTTATAGTCAGGGCTTTATGTGGGTGTGCTGTTGTTGTTAACTGTACCTTTTTCTTATAAGTCCTTGGGCTATGAGCTTCCCTAATTTTTTTACAAATGAGTAAAAAGCCTGGCTGTTCTTCAGATACAAAACGTAGAAGAAGAAATGGAAGTAGAGGTTTCACAGTGTGATACCTTTGGTCTAAAGAGCTTAAAATCAGTTGGCTGCACTTTTCCAGATGGAGAGATGGGCTGGCGAGGCAGGGAAGGAAGGTGTTCACTGGAGGCCAGAGAATGAAGGGAGGTCTGCCTCAGAGACACTGCCACTAGACCAGAGTGTTCCTGCTTAATTTAAGGCATGTTGTGAAGTGCTCCAGAATATTTTAAACAGAATTGGTTTTAATTTACTTCAATGAAGAAACTCATGGTATTTTTAGGAAGAGAGGAGAGAAGGGAATTCAAAACCAAACAGCCCTAAGGTATCACACTCAGTGGAAAGTTGGAATCTGAGTGTTGTGATCCTCCTAGGGGAAACCAACCCTTGCAGGGCTTGAGTATTTTACTTGAAACCTGCCTGGATGATGAGGATGGATGCCTGGGATTTCCTTGGCGAATGGCACACCCTGTTCCATTAGGAGAGGCCACCTTCATGTAGGTGATAATCATGCTGAAAGGGAGACCTCCTCCAGACAGATAATACCACACACCTGGGACAGATCAGGCAGTGGACTGCAAACCCCAATGCATCCCAGAGTGTGCTTTCTCCCCCAGGCCGCCCATTCCTTGGAGACTGGGCCTTATCCATCTCTGGATTTCTAGAAAGGGCTCAAGAAATGCTTAGGTGTCTTTTTCTCCCCTCTTCTCACCATCAATCTACATTTTACCACTTGAAAAGGTGGTTGTAAACTAAGAGAAAATGGCCAAATATTACACATTCAGATTAATGCTGATGAAATGATTGTTCAGATATAATCTTGCCCTTTTTTTCTTGTGAAATGTTTTCTTTCTGAGCCTTAGGGTTTGGTTCCATTGAAACACAGCAGGTCCCTGATATGCTTTTGGAGAGAATGAAGATGAACCCCTGCAGAATAGAACATCCTTAAAATTGGTAGCTAGGGCCACAGTATTCATGTGTCTTAGAGCAAAGTTTTGCAAATTGCTTGCTCTGTAGGGGCAGAGACCTAAATTCTCCTCAGTGCCAACTCATGGTGCTTAGTTCATATTTATGGATTGCTAGATGTGCAATTAATTAAAAAGCACTCTTAGGTGCATGCTTTCACAGAAACTTGCTAGTATACCCTAGAGTACTTTACAAATGAAATTAGGCTTTGTGGGAGTTGTAAAATTATATATGAATGTATATTTCTTTAAGTCTCAAATGCAAGAATAATATTTCTGAATCCATTTTTACTTCCTGTCTTTTTATGTGATCAAATCTCAAATGCAAGAATATTTTTGAATTCATTTTTACTTCCTATCTTTCATTTATACTATCATCCTTTCCCGATTGTAGTGCTATTTTTATTAAGTATGGTTCAGGACTAGTTTAGAAATAAGATAATCTTGTTGACTCTGTAGTCAGAAAATACATTGATCTCATTTTCAGGTTCTAGATAATTAACAACATTAGAAAGGTAATCATTTATTTTCTCCTTTTATTCTTAACCTTATTAATATCTACTTAATATTATTTATTATAGGTCCCCATTAACATGAACCATTGACTAAATAAGTTTTACTTTCATCTTTTACAGCTGATCGAGAATTTGCAGATTTGGGGAAGAGAATGGGGGCATGATTCTGAGCCCCTCAAGGTGGAAATATACTTGGTATAGAGCATGAAATCCAACAGAATTGACTCTACAAACAGAATGTGAGAATTCATTCACAGATGTATTTTCAAATAGCCTTCTGTTGGAGGGAAACAGCATTCAGTTAAAATTGCTTGAATCAGGGTGTGAAAGACTGTGAGGAAGAATGGTGTTTTTGTCCAAGACCAAACTCAGAAACATCACAGCTTCAAAAGCCTGTCCTGCCTCCTGGCTGAGCAACAGGAGTAGGGACTTGCCCTGTCTGGCTTGTGAATCCTCTCAGGAAGGAATTTCCTGTGCCGTCGTGAGGGGTCTGCTCCCCAATGTGGGAACCTGACTGTCTTCTTGGGAGGTGTTTCAGTGTTTGACACATCTTGAGGAAGGGAGAATTTTGCCTGGAGATCTAAATTAAGGTGTTCCTTCTGCGTGAGTTTAATATTATTAACCAATAAAGAAAGAAAGGAAGAGTTTTAGGAGTTAGCAGTACGTGTATTCACTGGACTCCTTAGGCCCATAATAACTTATCAGTGCACATGACCATCTCCCTTCTCGGATAAGGAAACTGAAGCTCAGAGTAGCTTGGGGCTTGGGGGAGAACAGAACAGGGCTTTGAGCCCAAGTCTGCAGAACCCGCTGAATTTTCCATTTTGTGTTTCCAGGCTGTACCGCAGATAGTTTCTGTCATCTCATCAAAACTGATTAGGAAGTAGGAAAGGATATAACATATTTTAGAAGCATTTCCATCCAAAACGTATACATTTTATCAGAGTCTGTACTTAGCTATGCAGAAAATTTGGTTGGCTAGAGTGGGATAGTTTTCCAAGTACTGAATTTTGGCTTTACATTTAAAAGTGGGCAGATAACATTTAAAGAGATGATTTGGGAGATAGCATTTTAAAGAGAAAAGAGTCCTTGTTGGGGATTTAGGAGACCTGGGCTTAATAACAGCAAAAACAACAATAAAAAGTAATGATGATAGTACTAACATTTGTTAAGCATTATTTATGTGCCAGGCACTGTTTTATGAACTTTACAAGTATTAATTCACTTAATTCTTATAAAAGTCCTCTGAAGCAGGTCAGGTTCTATTATTATCCTTATTTTATAGTTAAGGAAACCAAGGCACAGAGAGCTTGAGTAACTTGCTCAGAGTTGGACAGCTACCAAGCAGCAGAGCTGGGACTTGAACCCAGGCTCCTAGGATGTGACTACAGAGTCCACCTCTCCTCCCTCTGTCTTCACCTGCCTCTGCCTCTTTAGGGACCAACACTCTGACTCTCGAAACATTGCTTAATCTGGGACATCGTAGACTCATAAAATGTTAACAACATTTTGGAGAACTATATAAGGTTGTCATTGAGCAATTGCTATCATTTTATGAAAGAATCTTAACACTCCCAACAAAGTAGTAGGAAAGACCCAAGCTCAGATTATAAAGCAGTCCTTCCCTAGAAAGGAGAGTTGTCTGTTTTATTGGAACCCAGTTGTTCCTTTGGCAAATGTGCCTTGAATACCTGCTGTGTCTCCAGTGGAGAACGAGACAGTCCTAGTTCCCACCCATGCAGAACATTTCAGTACAAGAGATAGTCATTTAAAAGTCAACAAAAAAAATGACATAATTTCAAATTTGTGAAGGGCTTGTAAAGAAATGAGCACACATCCCAGGGACAGAGAATAAAAATGGAGGGGAGGAGTTTGCCCTGCTGAGGAAAAACTCCGTGGAGGGGAGGGGACAGCCTGCCAGGCACAGGGACCAGCATGTGTGAGGCCTAGAGACGGGAGAGTTGGGGACATGGGAAAGGCAAAGAAGGCGGCTGCTGGAGTGTCATGAAGCTCAGGGCCTCGGGAGGCTACACAGAGCTGCTTGTCGAGAGCAGCTCTCAGAAGTTGGGGAGGAGCTTGGATTTTACTGGAGGTGCAAGAGGAAAGAGAGGTTTTAAGCAAGAGTGTGACATGATCTGTCTTATATTTTATTCTGCGTGCTGCTAGGGAGACAGGACAAAGAGAGGACAGAAGGGAAGATGGGAACACAGTCGGAGGTTGTTGCAGACATGCAGGCCAGAGAGGTCTGGGCTAGGATAAGGATAGCTGGGAAAGTGGACCAGGAGCCGTATGAGGAGTTAGTGCTTGTCCTGGGACACAGCACTCTCAATTTAGGGCAGTTCGGAGGCACCATCTACAAAGGCAGCCTGGAGGGGAACCCCAAGGGCGAGGCTGAGGCTGACACCAATGGAATCCTGAAGGTCCGAGGACAGGGGTGGTCACTGGAGCCCTGAAGAACAGGGCTGCCTTGCAGGTATCAATGACAGCCTTTCAGGGAGGCCCAAGCCAGGCCTGTATTCTGGTTCTCCTTCCCTCGCGGAGCAGGAGCTTGGAAATGAATTTGCTGACCTCTCCTCCGCCCATCCCTCCCTGGCCACCCCTCTGACCACCCACCAGACCCCAAGGTTGTCCATCGATGTGTCCTTCCAGATGAGCCCTGGCAGAGAGCAGAGGGTGGAAGGCAGATCTGGTGGGAGACGGGATGTGGCCGGCACCAAGGCCATCCCCAGATTTATGTGTGAGCAGCTGGGCGGATGCAGGCCTTTTTCCTGAGGTGGATGGACAAACTGGGGGAGGGAAATGTGGCTGGGGAGGAGAATCAAGAGATTTCCTGTTCCCAGGAACTGCTGACTGAAAACTCAGGGCCTCTGTTTTTTCATCTGTAAAATCAGCTGTGGCACTATGTGGCTGCCACCGTTTTCTAATCTAATAATTGAGGGCCTACTGAGTGTCTCTCTCCGTGAAGCCTCTCTGCACCTTCTAGAATTAGCCATCCTCATCTGCTGCCTAGATACTTAGACGAAGAGGCTGTGGCGAGGTTGGGTGGTGAGTTTGGTTTTGGCTTTCTGCAAGGGCAGGAAAGCAGCTAGTGGCTGCCCTGCTGGTGAGGCCCACAGCTTGAGTCTGTGTTGCTGTGAACCTTCTAGAATACTGTGTCTCTGCAGCCCCACATCAGGCTGAGGAAAAGAAAGACTTTTCTGTCTACAGGTTTATGTTCTAGCCAGCCAAGCCTATCTCCAGCAGAATTCTCCCAATGCAAAGAAATCAGTGGTCAATCTTCGTTTTTATCATTTTGCCTTCTAGACGAACATGAACATCCCAAGTGAAATCCCAGCAAGAAAATGTGTTCTCTCTCCCCTCTCTTGGCTTCTTTTATTTATTTATTTATTTATTTATTTATTTATTTATTTATTTATTTATTTGAGTTGGAGTCTCACTCTGTCGCCCAGACTGGAGTGCAGTGGCCACTCCCTGCCACTGCAGCCTCGACCTGCTGGGCTCCGGCGATCCTTCCGCCTCAGCCTTCCGAGTAGCCGGAACTACAGGCACGTGCTACCATGCCCGGCTGATTTTTTTATTTTATTGTAGAGATGAGGTCTCGCCAAGTTGCCCAGGCAGGTCTCGAACTCACAGGCTCAGGCAATCCATTCACCTCAGCCTCCCAAAATGCGGGATTACAGGCTGAGCCACCGAGCCCGGCTATCTCTTGGTTTCTTTTAAAAACCCAGTGAATAAGAACAACAACAACAACAAAATGTAAATAGGCATTTTTGTGATCTGCTCATTTCAGTGATAAGGAAACTTTAAGGTATATTAACTATATTTCTGATCACTTTCTAAGGCAAGAAAGAATGGTTTCTGTGAAGTCAAGGGAAGTCTGCCCTACACAGGAGTCTTAATAAGGTGGGCAGCAGAGGATGTATGTGCCTGGCCACTGCTGGGGCACCACCCCCTCCTGGGGCAGAGTTGAGGGTAGGTGGAGGAGAAGGGAAGTAAGGGTAGGAAGGGTCCTGCAGCTGGTTCCTGACCCCAGAAGGAGGCAAGTACAGGGCAGCTTGGGCCAGAAGCTCTGAGAAGCTTCTCTACCTTCTAAGGGGCTTCCATGTTTCCTTTGAACCCCACAGTTTGATATCTTTCATCCCTCTCTTGCATCCTGACTCTTCAATTGACTTTGAAGCCTCAAGGCTCTTAGATTCCCTGCCTTTGAGGAATTCTAAACCCCATCTTCTCTGTGTGTGTGTTTTTTTTTTTCCTGCTCCCTTTTTCCTTTCTGAAGGTGGTAGGGAATTCTGGAAGAGAGGTAAGAATTGATTGTCTCTTAGCAGCCAAGATAAAGCTTGCGTGAACAACGTAAGTCAGTGAGAATACAGAAAATCTCAGTTTGTCTGATTTCAACTTAGTATCTTGGGAAGTTATCTGTATAAAAGAATGATTGCCTCTGAAATAACGTATGTAGGTCTGCAGTTGTTTTGTAAACAAACAGGTTTTTGTTGTTTTAATGCTATTTATGTGGCATGACATTAAATGATACTTTTCCTGGTCTTGGCTGAGGCCCAAAGTGGAGGACAGTGATGCTAAGGTCCCCCACCTTCTAAAGAGAAGTACTAAGTTATTGGTTCCTAGGTGAGCTAGGTGCATGGTCCCTCCAAGTCCTGGTTTTTCTGGAAAAGTCTGCCAGACAGTCTGGTTTTGACTGCCCTTGAAGGCAGAGTGAGGAGAGGAGCACTGAAGGGGCCACACATCCCTTGGAGGCAGCTCAAAGGTGGCTGTTTTCCTGTGGGTGATGCAGGCTCTGGGCAGGTGTCTGGCAAGAGCTGTCCCAAGAGGACCTTGCATGGGGCACTGCAATGTGCTTCAGCAACCAGTGTGCATTTGAATGCCTTTCATTTCCTTCCCTACTCTGGCTTCCTCTTTAATTTTTAAAATCGAATAAATAAGTCTTACTGGGTGTGATGGCTCATGCCCGTAATTACAGTGATTTGGGAGGTTGAGGTCTTGGGTTCAAAAGCAGCTTGGGCAACATAGTGAGACCCTGTCTCTACAAAAATTAACCAAGTGTGGTGGTTTGAGTCTGTAGTCTCAGCTACTTGGGAAACTGAGGCTGGAGAATCTCTTGAGTCCAGGATTTCAAGGCTGCAATGAGCCAGCTACTTGGGAGCCTGAGATTGGAGAATCTTTTGAGCCCAGGAGTTCAAGACTGCAGTGAACTATGATTTTGCCACTGCATTCCAGCCTGGGTGACAGAGTGAGACCTCTCTTTAAAAAAATAAATGAACTAATAAGTACATTAAGAGTGCATCAATAATCAATTAATGATTTTTCTATTACTCAAGATAAATCTGGCGTTTTCTTATAAAGTTAACATACACACCACATGACCTAACAATTTTCCTCCTAGGTATTTACCCAAGAGAAATGAACACACAGGTTGACAAAAGGATTTGTACATAGATGTTCATAACAGCTTTATTTGTAATATTCCAAGACTAGAAGCAACCCAAATATCCATCAACTGGGGAATGGATAAGCAATTAGTAGTATGCCCAAATCATTAAATACCACTCAGTAATAAACAGGACCAAACTGCTGACACACGCAAGTATGATGTTCAAAGTATTGTGCTGAAGGAAGCCAGATGTAAAAGAGTTTGTATTGTATAATTCCATTTATATGAAATCCTAGAATAGGCAAAACTAATCTATGGAGGAAAAAATGAGAACAGTGGTTGCCTGAAGTGGGGTAAAGGAAGATAAGACCAAGGACTAACAGGGAAGGAGAACAAGAAAACATTCTAGAGTTATGGAAGTTTTTATATTTTATTTGGGACAGCAGTTACCTGGTATATATATTTGTCAAAAAACACATCCTGCTGTTCACTTGAAATGCGTGCATTTTACTGTATATAAGTTATACTTTCATAAAATTTATTTTTACAGGAGACACTCACAGATATAAAGTAAATGTTTTCTTTAAGAAATTACTTAGTATAAAGTGTTGAGTTTGTTGACAGTCTTGAGTTCATCAATTTGGCCAAGGTTCTGCATTGTCAGCAGCTGAGGATTTTGAGCTGCTTGGGTTAGCCCTCTTTTTGTCTTTTTTCAATAGGCTCCTGTTAACTCATTGAAGACTGTCCTATGAAATAATTGATAAGACTTATTTATATTGATTTAGTTGTCACACAATGTACAGATTCCTGGACAATGTTTCACGTAGATAGTGAAATCATCCTGCTATCTGGTTATTTCAGCAGATCAACCTGGTCCCAGCCTTTGTGGAAACGTGTTCACCATCTAGTTCATCATCAGGAGAATTCTGCATCCACTCTTCCATTGTTCACTTAAAGGTTAAAGATCTTAGAGATAATTGTGTACAATTAATTTCAATTTCATCAAGCAGGTCCTGCTCATTACTTCTGGGGTTAGTACCTATGTTGGACAAAAGGCTGTACATACCTTGGAATATGTGCACAGTTTTTCCAGCTTTAAAAATACTCATTATATATGGGGTTCGAGACTAGCCTGGGCAACTTGGTGAGACCTCATCTCTACAATAAATCAAAAAATTAGCTGGGCGTCGTGGCACGTGCCTGTAGTTCCAGCTCCTTGGAAGGCTGAGGCAGAAGGATCACCTGAGCTCAGCAGATCGAGGTCGCGGTGGCTGTGAGTGTGCCACTGCACTACAGTCTGGGCACCAGAGTGAGACTCCAACTAAAAAAAAAAATATTCATTATAAATTAACCCAGTGAGGATTTTCTAAGCTTTAAGTACATGCTTGTCATTGTACTGGGCATTGTGGGATGCACAAAATCTAATCCTAGACACTAGACCTGAAGAAAGCTTGAGGGATCATTTAACCGGCCCTTAATCTCAGATGAGTGAGGTGTCATCACCTTTCTAGGAAAAGCAATGAAGCTGGGAATTTGAAGTAGATAACCCATCCATCTGCCTGCCTTTGAAGTACTTAATTTCCTAATAGGAAATCTTGGCGATTTGGTCTGAGTGGTCTGTGAACTTAGTAAAGATACATAAACTTCTTGGTTTTAACCCATCTTGTTCTCATACTTCCAGAAAATAAAGACAACTAACATGGAGTGAGTGCCAAGCACTGTTCTAAGCAGTTCATGTTACTAATCCATCTAATTATTAATAAAATAATCTGAAGTTGATATTCTTATTATACTCAATTTATAGATTCAGAAACTGAAGGACAGAGAGATTAAGTAGCTTGCCCAGAGTTACATATCTGGTCAGTAATGATGTGACAGCCCTAACCCTGGCAGACTAGCTCCATCTACCCTCACTTTAATTATCCTATATTGCCTCTGCTGGTACCAGGATGACACCTACGGGTTCTGTCCTCTAGTCTATACCCTGAGGCTACCCCTCTAGGGAAGTAACTTTCTGCCCATTGCCTCTCATTACTTTCCTTAATTAATTAAGAAATTAACATCCTTTGTCAAATCTAAAAGTCCTGTCGACTGTGACATCAATGATCGCTGTGTAAGGTAGACAGCAGGGTGCATCTGGGAATTTTGGAACATGATTGGAGCTTGTGAATGCTTTGGTTCATTCTTTTGTACATTCATTCCACAAATATTGACAGAATGCCTACTATGTTGCACGCCCTGTGTCAGTTGTTGGGGTTGAAATGACAAACAAATCAGACACAGTCTCTGCCCTTTTGGAATTGACAGCCTAGGGAGGGAGATGGACAGTAAATCAGAGTATTCAGTGCATGTGATTATTTAATTATAAAGTTGAAAAGAGAGAGTAATAAGAAAACCCATAGTAGGAGCTTAGTAATCATCTGCTGAATGAATGATCAATGAATGAATGAATGAGTAAGTGATCCAACCTAGCATGGGGAGGCTTCTTTGGAGCAGCAATATTTCAGCTAGGGTCTGAGGCGTGAGCATGGGTCAACCAGGTGATGATGGTGGGGTGAGGAGGGACCATCATGACCCCAGCACCCTCCTTTCTGGGACTCACAGGGACACTAAGTTTTGGGACGTCAACAATCCCAGGTCCTTCTCTCAGGACTCACACCTGAGAAAAGCCTTTTCCTCTTGTGATCAGACACACTCACGTTTCACATCTGTGTAGGAATTATTTAGGCTGTCTCTTCCTTGTTTATCCTCTAGACGTGTTACTTAAAAGGTTTGTTCCTTAATAAATTACATTTTTGTAATGTCTGGGGCCAACTTCTTTTCCCCATGAGGAACACATTTTCAACTTCATGATGAAAGCTAATGGGAGAAGCCTTTCATTGTACCAAAATTTACTTTATTTTTTCAACTCTATTAAGGTATAATTGAAAAACAAAAAACTGCAAATATTTAGTGTGTACAATTTAATGAGTTGGACATATGCATACACCCATGATGCCATTACCACAATCAAGACAATAAACATATCCACCACCTGCAAGACTTTCCTCATGTCCCTTTGTGTTGTTTTTTTTTTTCAATAATTTACTTTGTAGGTAGGATTATGGAGTACATGTGCTCTGTAAAGAGAAACACTTGTGTATGGAAAGAACAGTCATCACATAGGGAGGCATTTGGGTTGAATGTGGGTTTTGTACTTTTAACCCATGTGCGTCCCATGTGTGACTTCACCTGTCTTTGCTGTGTCCCTGGCATCAGATCTCAAGCTTCATGGAACTCTGCCATCTCCTCGGTGGGCACCAGTCTTGGACCTCTACGGTGCAAGCTCTGCTTACACTGAGAGAGGTTTCTGTTCCTCTCTTGGTGAAAAAAAGGCAGTCTGTCACCTTCAGTTTACATCTCTTTGGGACAATTAACAACCAGGGCAAGTTAAATTCTCTTAGCTTACTTGTGTCATCTTTAGTGATGAGTATTAGTCCAGAATGGCCCTGTCCCAAACACCTCAACAAGCAGGTTGATGGGAGAGCCACCACTTGCTTTTATTTGGCTGACATAAGCGACGTATAGAGTGTGGAACCTGAACAGGAGGAAGACTGGATGCCAGGGGAATATCCAACAGAAACCAGGGAATAAGTGAATGGGTGGAGCAAGCCCTCTGACCTCAGGCAAATGGTCTGACATTCTGAACTTGAGCTTCCTCACTTACAAAAGGAACGACATGACTATTTATTGAGCAATTACTCTGCACAGTCATTATGCTTTAGCTGTCTATTTTATTTTTTTATTTGTTCACTTAAGGCCTCACAATCACCCTATACAAAAAGCACTAATATCCCCATGAACACATGGGAAAGCTAAGGCTTAGAGCGCTTGGTACCATGTCCAGAGTCAGACCACCTGTGCATGACAGCACTAGGTTTTGCAACCCAGGCTTTGGCTGCATAAGCCTATGCTTTCTCTTTCCTCACTCTGCTCCTGCCAGGTGTTTGTGGGGAGCTCAGAAGAGCCATGCACATGTGTACTCTAAAACTTAAAGTGATTTTTGTTTTTTTTCTGTTGTATAATGGATTAGTTCAGCCTGGAATCTGAGTCTGTTGTTATTGCCTTAGGATTGAATATAAACAACAAAAAAATGGGAGACTGCTCTCTCCAGAGGTGTATCTGTTTTTACTGCCTTGTCTGTTCATACTGCTACTGAGGGGGCTTAAGACCAAGATGCTTATTTGCATAAAGGTATCCAAATGCAAATGGCACACAGTGTCGTGGTAATGCTGCCCTCTCTCACCCATCAACAGTGTACCCTGTCCCCCTGCCTTTCCCAAATATTTGTGCATTTGTGGAGCACCTGCCCTATGCTGGCCCTGTACTCTGGAGTACAACACTGGAGAAGTCAGTCTCTATCTGATGGAGGTTGTACTCGAGTGAGAAAAACAAGACCAGAAAAAAAGGAACCCTACAAAAAATTACATAAGCTATTGATGGTGTTCTGTGCTAAGAACAAAAAGCAGGGTAAGGGAGGAGGCCAGTGTGGCTGGAGTTGGTATCGGTCAGGGGAAAGAGGAGGCAATGAGGCCAGCCAGGTGGCCAGTGCATGCCAGAGGGGATGCAGTGGAAGGGCCTTGATGATGATGATGGGCTTTTTGCATTGCTCAGAAGCATTGGCTTTTATTCTGAGTGAGATGGAAAGCCTCTGGGGGGCATTTGGCAAGGGAGGGGGAAGGGCAGAGATGGAAGCAGAGAGTCCAGATGGGAGGCTGTGGCCGTGGTCCAGGACAGAAGAGGCGTGGCCTGGGTGACAGCATTGGAGGGGCAGGAAGTGATTGGATCCTGACTCTGCTTTCAGATAGAACTGACAGAGTTTACTGTGGTCTACCTGCCCTGACCAAGGAAGGTATAGGAGGAAGAACCCAAGTTAAGCCATTTACCAGTTGGCACCCTGTAGTAAAGAGATGGTTGGATAAGGTCACATGGGCTCAGGATGGGGCCGGCAGGGCCTCATGCTTCTCAAGGTTAAGCAGAGGGAGACAGAATAATGCATGATGTATCTGCATAGCCTGTTTTCTCACTCAAATGCATGCGGCACAGAGGCCAGCCTGGAGTTTAACACAGGTGCTGAGTGCAGCTAGAGCGGGTCCAGAGGAGTCATATCAGGGATGGAGGGTGGGGAGGGGCTGTTTAGTGGGGCCCCAATGTTTCCTGAAGACGGGATCTGTACACTGCAGCCTGCCTGCGAGCCAGATTCACCTGCTGCCTGTTTGTATATAGCTCTTCAAGCTAAGAATGGGTCTTACATTTTCAAAGGGTGTAAAAAAAAAGATCAAAGAAGAATATGTAAAAGACCCAGTCTGTAACCTTCATCTGTAACCCTGCCAAGCCTAAAATATTTGCTGTCTGGTCCTTATGGAAGAAGCTTGTGACTGATAGCCAGGACAAGGAGGCCCCCTCCACCCCACCTCATACCACTCCCGGAAGACTGGGTTTAATTCCAGGTCACATAAGCTGGCCCTGGTCCAGAAATGCCCACTGCAGGATGGCTCTCTGCCTGGAGGCCCTGCAGGAGCATCCCCTCTCCAAGAGGGCAAGGGTCCAATAACCACTGGAAGATTGAATGATGATTGGAAAGACTAGCCCTGACTGTCCATCATGGTGGGGGTGAGGATGCTGGGAGTGGTAGAATGATGTATTTTGTTAACTTTAAAGAAGGTGGGTTTGCCTGTTGGGCTTGAGGAAGTTCCTCTTCTTGTCCTGGATATCCTGACACTGAGTGCCCTTGAGACACAGTCAAGGTTTAAGTCTGTCCTGGCTTTTCAGTGATCTATGAATGACCTTTCGCATGCCAGGAATTACCTGTGTGCTGCAGCTGCTGATTGTACTGGGGTGATTTGCTGAGGGAAGGGACCAGCCTCATGCTCCTTTGAGTGCCTGATAAGCCAGATGTGTTCCTTGGGGAAAACACCCAGCACACAGTGGTCATCCAAGGTCAGAGAAACTGTGCCAAAAGAAGCCCGATTTGGAGATGAGAAGGTAGCTGGGGAAGAGAAAATAAGGGAAGTGGTAAGAGACAGGGGTGACCTTTACTGAACTTACCTGGCCTTCTGTTTCAGGCAAGCCAAGCTAGTTCTGGGTTCAGACCCAGCGAACCCCACAGGAGGTAGCCAAATTCACTGTGAATCCTTGGCAAGTATCCTGCCCTAGAAAGCAGACTGCACCCCACGGAGAAGCCCAGGCAGAGGCCAAGCCTGGAGCTGACCCTGAGCTGCAGGTCAGCTCAGCCTCTTTGCCTTCCAGCACTGACTGAGGAAGGGAGGGTCTTCAACTTTTATGGCTGATGGAGTGGCAGCTGTGGTTTCTACCATGGATCCCCTGCCCTTGGGGTTGGGGTGAAGGACCAGCCTCTGAGGGGCAGTGGCTTGGGCAGTGACATGACTAACCTCCACCCTCTCAGTCTGAGAGTTTCTGCATGCCCACTTTGACAACCGCTGGTGTGAGCCGTACTGAAGATTCGTAGAGAGTCGAGCTTGGATCAGCCTCGGGTGGGGAAGTTGGCCTCAGCTGGATAGATCTCTGTCTTGTTAGTGGACAGGCGGACTGAATTGTCAGCTGCAGTCACAGTAGCAGAGAGAGAGAGGGCAGAGAGGGGCTCAGCTTCTGATGCTCTCTTCTACTAGAGAAGCCTTGTTAGATTACTTATCAGCTCTTTTGGGCCTGTTTGTGAGCTCAGAGCACCATGTTGTGTGTGTGTGTGTGTGTGTGTGTGTGTGTGTGTGTGTGTGTGTGTGTGTGTTTTGTTTTGTTTTGTTTTTTGCCAAATCTCAAACTACATGTAACAGATAAATGGTGTGGACCTTGGTATCAGCCCATAGTTAAAGTGTTACTCATCATCTTCCTTCTTGCTATCACTGTAAATTGTAAAGGCTTTAAAAAAATAGTATAGCAAATGTAAGTTTCTAAAGTAATATAAGTAATTAAACTTGATTCTACACCTACTGAATTCAAATGTAGAGTTCCCTGGTCATTTCTTACTTTGCTTTAAAAGAATTCTCATCTCTGCAGAGTACATCCTGATAATTTCCCCAAATCACTTCTAACAGGGGACCCAATACCCGGAGTTGTCCTTCTTTAAAGATAGTTGGAGAAACACAGTGATAGCACGAGGACCAGAGAGTACGTCCATATCGCTCATCACCCCAGCAGCCTGGGATGTGAGAGCTTGCCAGAGCATCTTGTGAGGTCAAGGACTAGACAACTAGGAGTGTCTGCCTTCTGTGAGACCTCAGGATTTCAGGGTCCAGCCCTAGCTTCTCCCACTGCTGCCAGAGGTGGCAAAGGGCATTTGACTGGAGGGCAGCAAGATGAGTCTAGCTTTGTTGGTGGTGTCCCTTGCTGGGACCCAGTCCCCTCTGTCCCTGTAATTCTGACCCCTTATTGCTCCTAATCTTTGTTTCACTCCAGCTGCTGTTATGCCTCTGACTAAGAGATGGCATCAAGGAGAATATGAACAAGGGCTTTAATTTCACTGGATACCAACAAGAGAGTGGACTAAGAAAGAATAGGTCCAAGTGTCTACATTGAAAAGATGCTTAAGTTAACCCCACTGGGGGTCAAGTCCAATAGTGGAATAGTTTGTGCACTTTATGACAAGCCACTTCCCCTTTGCTATTTAACTATCCCATCCTGAAGAACTGGCAGGAAGCACCACGCTCTCGTTAATCTCTGCAAGACTTCTCTGGGAAACCAGATTAAGGCGCTCTGTAAAGGGAATCTGCTTATCAAAAGACTGATGAATGGGCTGGGTCAAGGCTGAAAGTCAGGGGCAGCCAGCGCAGAGGCATAAACCCCTCAGATTAGAATGAGTTACTCTATCTTTATGCGTGTTTTAGCTGCTAAAGCAATTTGCTATCTGGACCCGATGCTCCTTTGATAGTCCTTTTCATCCAAAGTGTTTCTGTGAGCCAGCCACCACTCGGCCATGTCACTGGGTAACTGTCATGACATTTTCTGTGAATTGTTTTCCATCGAGGACACAAGTGATTGAACCATTCTGCATGTCCAAACGCTGTCCTCAGGTCTCAGATCCCTCTGAGAAGAGACCCAGGTAGTCGACTTGCATGTGTTTCTGTGCCTGTAAAGATAGAGCAAGCCCTTCTGTCTGCTGGTCACCCCTAAGAACTCTGTTGATGGAGGCACAGGAGCATCTCCACAGTAGAGACCAGACCCGAAGAGACCCACAGTCTGCCTTTTGGGAGCTCTAGAAACAGTGAGAAGTCACACTTGTTTTCTGGGTCTTTGTTTTCTTATTCATAAGAAGTGGGACAAGGAGATGACTGGCTCTGAAACCCCTGGAGTCTCTGTAACCTTCCAGCATTCTCTGCTCACTGCAGGCACCCAAGTGCTAGGTGTTTCTCCTCTAACCTCTCCCCTCCTCTGAAGAGCCCTGCTCCTGCCACCTGACCAGGGTGCTGCAGACCCAAGGAGAGTTTGAAAGGAGGGGAAGAGAACTGCCTGCCTCAATCCTGAGGCCCTTGGGGGATCTTGAGTGGAAGAATTTAGAGCACCCCTAGGGAGAGTAGACAGACAGGGATCATGCAAAGCCAGTGATGCCTGCCACTTCCTTCTGATGTGGAAGACCTCTCTTTGTGTCTCTGGTTCCAGGATGAATGTTTTGGGGTGACTTTTCTGCAGATGACTAATCCTATTCAGAAATTCTTTTTAGCTTCTATTAAAGGTTGTGGCTCTTCTTAATCTGCCTATTTCCTGCCATACTCAGCTCTTACACTTATAAACTTTAGAGCCAGTGAGAAACTTAGAGGCCAGCATCTCAGTTTCAACTTGACAGATAAGAAACCCTGAACTACAGAAACTTAAATGACTTGTACAAGGTCACACAACCAATTAATCAGAAGAGCCAGATTTACTGGGATCTAATTTACATACAGTGAAATGGACAGATCTTAAGTATACCGTTAGATCAATTTTGATGAACCCACACATCCATGTAACCCACACCGCCATTGGTGAACCAGAATTAGAATCATTCTCTTGTCTTAAAAAAAAAAAAAAAAGAATTCCTTTGGCTACAGATTACTGAAAGCACGAATCCCAGTGGGATTTATTCAGGTAGTCCTTCATTTCCCTGCTTGTCCTTGCTACCTGAAATGGCACAAGGCATCGCCTCTTCTTGTCTCTCCCTTTCGTCCCTTTCCCAGGACCTGTGTTATTTTTGAGATGGAGTTCAGGTTTTTGCCTAGTTTAGGCAGGGTTGTCTAGGAAACTAGAAATAACTGCAGATCTCAGGCTTCTCTTTCCAGAGCCATGTCGACTCCTGCCATGCTTTTATTGGCTTTTTCTGCTTTTCCCACCCTACTCATCTGCCCTCAGATCACTGGGATCAGCCCCACCTTGCCCAGTGCCTTCAGCCCCCTGCAGAAGCATATCTGACTTTCCAGGAGACAGTAGCTGGTGGCTGTCAATGATGGGTGACATGAGTGCAGATGAGTCTGTCTCTGGGAATGTGCGTGACAGCAGAGGAGGAACGCCTGTGAAATTCAACTCCTGTTTGACTCATGCTTGTCTTCCAGGAACTGGAGGAGGTGTGCGTTTCAGACTATTCACATCCATTTCACCTTAAGCATTGCTTTTTTGTGTGTGCATTCATTGTTTCCTTCCCTCCCACTGTCATTCAGAGTAAGTACAGCCATAAGCACTGCATTTGGGGTTACCACTTCAAAAGGGAACCTGCTTCTCCTCCAGCTTTATCTGTGGAGTAAGAAAACTTGTCTCCAAGTTAGCAAAGCTGGTCAGTGATGAGATCCCTTTGTTTCCCAGGATCTTGATTTGATTCCCTTGCCTGACTCCTAAAACCCAAGTCTCTGATCTGCCCTTCAAGGCTCTTTTCACAACACACTTGTCTATGTTGAAACCTGTGGTCTTCTGCCCTATTGAATTCTAGTCCATCACCTACACTCATAAAGAAATAAGAGGTAAGCTCGGAGGGAATGGGACATGTTGAGAGCCATGAAGAAATGGGACGAAGAAAAATACATGCCAGGATGTTAGCAGTGGCTTAAGAGGTGGTGGAAGAGGAGGAGGTGGTGCGAGAGAGGAGAGGGAAGGGAAAAGAAAGCCATGACTCAGTGCTTACACATCGAGCATACACACTGCAGCATGTGCGTAAGCGTGAAAGTCATTAAGACCCACGGTATTCAGCAGAAGCAAGAATCTGAGATCTGGATTTCTGAGTAGTTCTGTCCCTGTTCTCATGGCTGCTCTTAACCTGTAGTCTGATGAACCATTAGCGGAGCATCAAGAGCAAGTGAGAGGCAGAAGGCAGTGCTGGGCCCACACTCATTGCTTATTTTTGTGGACAGACAGCCAATTAGCCGATTTATTCATATTGGATAAAACGTCAATTAATTCCCCTTTGAACAAAAATGTAGAGGCATCATCTGTGGCCTCCTGCTTCCAGTCGATCCGTCCTTTTGGCTGTTTTGGCCTTTTTAAGTTCTTAAAAAACTGCTCTCACTACCCGATTTGGCACTTATCCCTGCCTAGCTCCTCAGCTCCAACCTGTGTCTTTACATCTGAGATGCCACCTCCACCTCCCGGCCAGAGTTTGAAGATGCAGAATTGACTCATCCTTAATCCCCCTTACCAAATTCATTTCCAAACCCTTTAGATAGTTGCTTCATGGTATCTTCCAGATCTGTTTCTCTCTTCTGTTGCCAACGCCTTGGTCCAGCTCCTATCACTTCCTGCCTGGGCTATTGTAAAAGCTTTCTAATGTTCTCATCACTTCTAATCTAGTCTGCTTCCCCATGAAAAGCTGAAGTCTTGAAGATTTTTCTTTAATTATGTTAATCTGCTGTTCACAAGTCTCCAACTGCTCCCTGCTGCTTATTGGATGAATCCCAAGCTTCTCTGTGTGAGATTCAGACCGCTCTGAAAACTGGTCTCCTTCCTCCCTATCAAAGCTCTCCTCGAAGTCTGCCTTACACAAATCCTCCTCCCAGGGCCAGGAATGCAGGCAGCATGCTCTGGACTCCAGCCTTTCTCATGCTGCTCTCACAGCCTTCCTGCCTCTCTGGGGACCGGCTCACTTCTTAGCCACCTGCCTAAATTTCCCCCACCCTTCAAGGTTAAACTCAAGGTTAAGCTCAACTCGTTTTCCTGTAAAGGCCAACTTGCCTTCTCCTGAAAATGCCAGCTGGTTTCTTGGGCCTTAGCAGAACTCATTGCTGGAATCTTTTTGGCTTGATTTACTGTCTTGCCAGATACCATGGAGAAGCTCATCTCCTCCGATCATAAGCCCTTAGAGTATGGCAACTAGGTCTTGCACATCTTTTTTTTTTTTTTTAACTGCAGTGCTTGGCCCCATGCAGTATGCTCACAGGTTTCCATGAATTCTTTTGGAGGGATTGAAGTGGATTGCCCAGGCAAGCTACAAAGTGACTTTGTATATTCAACTGTATCATGGTCCCCAGACGGAAGGTGGTATATGAGTTTTCTTTGGGGTCATTAGCCATTCTGCCCATACTGAGGGACAGGTAGGGTTAGAGGCTCACAGCTCTTCACTCTCTTCTTGCATACCCTGTCTGAAGAGTGTGCTGAGGTGCTGGCACTAAGGCCTCTTCTCCCTCTTAGTTTGGGGTTTTACTCAAGTTGCCAAGAACCTAGCCACAACCTTCTGGAAGATGTTCTTCTTTTTTTTTTTTTTTTTTTGAGTTGGAGTATAACTCAGTCGCCCAGACTAGAGTGCCATGGCCGCTCCTGGCCACCAGCCTCGACCTGCTGGGCTCTGGCGATCCTTCCGCCTCAGCCTTCCAAGCAGCTGGAATTACAGGCACATGCTACCACGCCCGGCTAATTTTTTTGATTTATTGTAGAGATGAGGTCTTGCCAAGTTGCCCAGGCGGGTCTTGAACCCGTGGGCTCAGGCAATTCACTCCCCTCGGCCTCCCAAAGTGTGGGATTACAGGCTGAGCCCCCAAGCCCGGCCATGGAAGATGTTCTTTTTGCTTTATTTTGGTGCTAATTTTTCTGCTCTGCTGCTTTCTGGTTTGTGTGTCTAAGGTGTGCCCACAGGAAAATTAACCAGGATCCTCACCCCACATGTGACTGTTATGTTAGCGGAGTCATTTGAGGGATGCAAGCATTCTGTTTCCAACTGACATTGCATCTATGGGGTCCAAACCCAGCAGGAAACTCTGACTGTGACAATGCAAATGGTGGAGTTTTTAGGGGGAAAATCCCCTTAGTGAAAATGCAGAAGAGTCCTCTGAAAGCACTGCAAAATGTTTGCGAAAGGGGAGAGTCAAATACATTCAGACTCGTTTCTAACCCAAGACCAGGTTATTCTCTAAGAGCTGACAAATAGCACATCTGGATCCAGGTGTCTGCTTACTACAAACACAGTGGAATTTACTGAGTCCAAGCAGGATTTTGACCAACTTGGGAGAAAATTGCTGTGTCAATACTTGTGGGGGAGGGTAAGGAGGGTGTTGTATATCAAATGATTGTACCAAAGCCAAATGCAAAGCAGGGAGGAAAGTTATACAAATATGGCTTAGGGTCAACAGGCCACGGGACACACCCTGGAAGTCTGTGTGCTATACTGACTTTGACGGTGAAGGTGTTTGTTGTAACAGGATTTGGTCTGTGACCATGAAGATTTTCTGTCTTGTCGGGGGGAGATTTAAGGAAGTTCCCACTGTGGCATGTTCTATCTACTAGAGGCATAACCACGTCAACTTGACTTTTTTTTCTAATATTACTCTGATGTCATTGTGCAGAGGCTCATAAGGAAGGAAACATTGCCACTTTGGGAAAACATTGGGGAGTCATGGATGTTGGAGGGTACTCAAAATCCAGCTGTTGACCTACAGGGCTTCTTTTCTAGGAGGTTTGCTTACTACCTTTGCTGGTCTAGACCAGAGTTAAATAATCCCAATGTGAGAAAGGATCTCAGATCTCATCCATTTCAGCTGTCCACAAGGTAAAGAGATGCCCAGTCCCCTGGTGGGCAACCCAGCTCTGCTCGACCCTTCCCAGTAGTAGAGAGTTCACTTTGAGGCCACCTATTCTGCTGTGTCTAATTACGAAAATGGGCTTCCTTTTAAACCATGAACAGGCAATTCACAAGAGAAGCAAGACAAACGAAAAACTGTTTGACATCCCTGGTAATTAAAGAAAGGCAAATTAGAACAACGACAGGCTGTTCTTTCCTCTAACAAATTGGGAAAAAATTTCTATTAGCACTCAGTATAGATGAAGGTTTCAGGAGATGGACTAACACCTATTTTTTTTTTTTTTTTTGAGTCAGGGTCTCTCTTTGTCACCCAGGCTGGAATGCAGTGGCACGATCATGACAGTCATAACTCATGGCAGCCTTGACTTCCTGGACTCAGATTTCAGGAGGACCTTCCTTCTCAGCATCCAGAGTAGCTAGGACTATAGGTATATGATACCATGCCAGGCTTTTTTTTTTTTTTTCGAGAGACAAAGTCTGGTTATGTTGCCCAGGCTGGTCTTGAACTCCTGGGTTCAAGCAATTGACCCACCTTGGTCTTCCAAAATGGTGAGATTACAGGCATGAGCCACCATGCCTGGCCTCACCCTATTTTTTGAGGATTGTTTGACAATATGTGTCAAGAACCTGAACATTCACAAGCCCTTTGTTTTGGCAACTTCAGCAAGATGTTCCAAGTGGCCAGTGGCGGAGGCAGGATGTGAACCAGGGCAGTTTCTCAAGAGCCCACACTCTCCACCCCATGCTCTCCTGCCTCTCAGAAAAGGCACATGAAGTTGGAAATAAGTATTAGGTGGTGTGTAGACTATGACCCCATTTTTGTTTAAAATATCAAAGACCACTGGATGCAGTGGCTCACAATTGTAATAGTGGTGCTTTGGGAGGCCAAGGTGGGAGGATTACTTGAGGCCAGGAGTTTGAAACCAGCTTGGGCAATATAGGGAGATCTTGTCTCTGTAAACTTTTTAAAAAATTAGCTGGATATGCTTGCACGTGCCTGTAGTCTTAGCTACTTGGAAGGCTGAGATGGGAGCATCACTTGAGCCCAGGAGTTCAAGGCTGCTGTGACCTATGATGGCACCACTGCACTCTGGCCTGGGTGACAGAACAAGACTCTGTCTCAAAAAAAAAAAAATTAAAAATTTTTAAAAAGTACATGTATATGGGTGTATGGTGGAGGGGGATGAGCGAAAAAACCCAGAATTATATTTTGGATGGCAGGCCCCCCTTGCAGTACAGGCTTCCCCCACTAGGTAAGTGTTCTAGGAACTCACTGGCGTCAGTGTACTAGCTAGTATTGTTGTGAGAGGCTACATTCAGCTTCAGTGAAATATTTTGGAGATTCTTCCAGCGCATTTGCCCATTTCATGATGGGTAATTTATGGGCACACCTGCCCATACCATGCTGAGTGTTCAGCAGCTTTTGACCCAAAATAGCATGACCCCCATGCCCCAACCTCCCTATTCACCCAATCTTGCCTCAGGCAACTTTTTGTTGTTGTTGTTTCCTCAATGAAAAAATTCCTCAAAGGGAAATGTTCTGCCCATGTGGAAGAGGTGGAACAAAAATCAGCAGAAGCACTAAAAGGCATCAAAATTAATGGGCTCAAAAACTGTTTGAACAGTGGAAAAAGCATCTTGATAGGTGTATTGCATCACATGAAGAGTACTTTGAAGGTGACAGAAGTTGAGATACATAAGAATAAATACACAATTTTTAAATAAATAAATTCAATTTTGGGAGGTCCCTTTGTATATTGAAGATTCTCAGTATATACATGACAGTACTTTTATAATTAGAAAAAAATAGGTTAAAAATCTATCTTTTATATTTAGCCAAACTGTGATTTTCTGTAGCCATTACCCATTTTAAAACTCATTCATTTACCAAATTTTCACTGAGTTCTTCCTATAGGCTGGGCATAGTGCCAGCCACTCCAGTTCATCAAGGTAGAAAACTGGCCAGGCCTGCCTTGTACAAGCTTTTGTGCCATAGGGGAGACAAATGATAAACAAGTAAACAGATACCAAGGCTGCCATTTATTGATGCCAACTGTGTACTGGGCTTTCTTCTAACTGATGTTGTTGTTTCATAGATTTAATCTTTTAGTCCTTCACACAACTTCTTTAACAACCCTGGACAGCATGTGGCATTAATCCCCAAGGTCACCTAGCCAGTAAGCTGGGGGGCCAGGACTCCTCTCCAGCAGGAACTCTCCAGCCTGAGCCGCCAACCTCTCCAGCCTTTTCGGCCTCCTACCACCAGTGTCTTATAATCCAGCCTTCTTTCCTGCTTCAGGACCTTTGCACTTGACATTCTCTCTACCTAGACACTCACTCTCCCACTAGACCTTTGCATGATGACCTTCTCTTTATAGGCTCCTGGTCCAGTGTCACTTCCCTCTTACTCACGGCCCATCATGGTCCGTCACATCACCGTGTTCTGTTTTCCTCCTGGTGCCAGCCATGTTATCACTCCCTGACATTATCTGACATAGTGTCACCCAGTGGATTGTAAGCTCTGTGGAACACATTCCTTGTCTGTCTTATTTACCCTGTATCCCCAGCACAGAATAGATGCTACTGGAGATGGGAAAACTGAAAAAATGAAGGATGATGAACACAACCTAGAATAATGGTCCCCTAAGTGGGATATACATGCTAGAGGCCATGGAAAGTGAGGCGACCCACTGTGGGGCAGGAAGAAAATATGATGGGTAAGTCAATAGAGATGTAGGTAGATAGACCCACATACACATGCCCTTTCTTTCTATTTTTGTGCATGAGAGGGTATGAATATATTTTATAAATAAGCAAATATATTCTGGCAGGTACACTCAAATGTTTACTGCTAGGGTATATGACCAAAAAACTATGGGGGATTACTGGCCTAGAAGGAGAGACAGATGAGGAAACAGGCCATTCCAATGTGGTGTAAGAGGCGTCACAATAGAGTGAGCAGATGGTCAGAGCATCTGGAGGGTCCCTGAATCTGCCTCAGAGGGTCGACTAGTGGGTAAAACTGACATTTTTCATTATTTTGTTAATATTAGTGACTACCATTTTAAAAACTATCCCCAAATACATAAGCCCTCATTTTTAGACCATTAAAGCAACCTAAATGACCACAGCCCTTATGGTCATTGTCCTAATCAAGGGTGAGAAAGAGAGCATGCAATTGAGATTTCATAGTTAACTACTTGGTAAGGTTAACTCCAAAGAGTTCAGACTGTAGTTAAATATCCAAGTTGTCTTGCTTTCTGAGCTGCAAAATTAATCTGAAAAGAGGAAAAATAAATGTAGCTTTGAACTCTAGCTAGAGAGGCAGTAGGGGGTAGCAGGGAAGAAAATTTGGGCTTGAATCTCACTCTTGCCTTTTTCTTTCTGTATAACTTTGAGCAAGTCCCTTTCTCAGGACCCTCGTCTACAAAATGGGCATGAGGATGCACACTTCATATGCATGATGTTGTGAAGATGAAACAAAACAATGCTCGGTACATAGTGGGTCTTTCTGAATATCAGTTCCCTTCTAGTTCCTCTGTTTTGAGACAAAACCCCACTGAAAGGATTTAAAACATATATCCTTTCACCATTAAGAACATGCTTTTTTTTTCTGTGCCTGATTAAACGGAGTCGTACTTAAATATATTATTCTTTAAATCACTTAAATTGATTTCAGGTAAATCACAGGGCTCTTTCCTGGGGCTGTGTTGACCCCTGATATTTTTTACCAGTGATACCATCAGGCCAACCCTCTCTTCTTCCCAGGCTCGACCTCAGATGATACCGCAGCTGGATTGCTGTAGTACAAATAACTCTTGTCATCTCAGCACAGAGGGTTGCATTTGGTTGGAAGCAGAGTAAACAGAGAGAAGCCAGGACCTTGGCTTGGGAACCACCTGTGTCCGGGGAGCGGGGCCTCTCGTGGAATGGAGGAGGAGGGCTGACTTGGAGGGGAGAAATTGGATGAGGAAGGGGAGGACTCAGTTGGGCAGAACTCAGCAGATTCCTTGGCAGGCACTGCAGAAGGATTCCCTAAAGGGCTGCACAGAAAAGAAATGTGCTGTGTGCTTGGCAGGCCAGAAACCACAGAGAACCTGGCAGTGCTTTTTGAGGATTTGGGAGCAGAAAAGCAGACTCCCTAGGTGGTTATTTATAGAGCCGGCTGCAGTAATGATCAGTTAGAAAAAATAAATTATAACTCAGTTGAACCTGAAATAACTTTTCTTTTGCAACCCCAGGCATTCCACATGGGCCGCTAGTACCCTCTCTCCCAACATTTTCTGGAGGCTGAGAGCTAGTCCTGCACCGGGCTCACTTGTGCCCTCCCCGAAGCCTCAGAGTGATCAACAAGGCAGCAAGAGGGAGTTTCTGGCTTGAGATAGGAGAATTCTGGCTGGATGACACCTTTCTTTTCTCCCTGCACCTCCCCAATTGCTAAATTGTCTCTCCCTTCCTTCCTGAGGCACAGGGTAGACTCGGAGGGGGTATGGGGTCTGTGGCATCCTGGGCCGCCAATTCCTGCACATCTCGTTCATGTGAGCATGCACCCCCGCTTGTTTCCAGCACCTGTGTTTTGGCTGCAGCAGGAGCTTCTCTGATTGTCATGCCTTCAGAGAACCTGGTGACTGCCTCCGGGTTCACAGGGCCACGGCATTTATCCTCCCCTCAGCCAAGAAGCAAGACCACACTGGTGTTCACACTGACAGCTTGGCAGTGGGGTCACCTTGAGTGTGCCCAGCCCACTGCTTGGCATCTTGACACTTGGGCATCCATCCTGTTTCCCCTCTCCCGCCCATCTGCTCCTTCTTTTCTATTCATTCATTCGTTTGTTCATTTGCTTTTCAATCAGCAAGCTTTTATTGCATCTGGCTGCAGATGCATTTGATTTGGCTTGCAACATGGTGTCTTAAATTTGAATTTGCTGCTGACACATGAAGATGGGGTGATTTCACATGAAGATGCAGATACCTGGCTTTCCCCCCAAAATCTGAAGCTCTGGCAGCATAGGCCTATATCCCTGTGTGGCAAGAATTCTCCACACAAGCAGCTGCCCCTTTAGATAAGACCAGGCCCTCTGACGCCTCACAGCTCCTGTGACTCCTCTTGTCTGGCCAACACCAAGACCGTGACCACCTGTGTCCCATAAACCAGCTGCTTCACCCATTGATGTTCCCTGCCTGGCCCTGTGAGCATCTGAATTTGTGATCCCTGCTGCAGTCCCTAATCTGAGGCTTTTTATGGTCCAATGGGGGAGAGAGAGCTATATCTAATTTTAGTATGAGAAAAGTGCTGTGAGATAGTGTACATTGGGAGTACAGGGGAGGAAAAGATTGATTTTGACTTGAAGGATCAGGGACTTCACGGAGAAGGTGAGTTTGGAACCAGAATTTGAGAGTACGGTGAGAATATGCCAAGAGGAAGCTGTGAGGGGCGTGCCAGGCCAAGGGATTGGCATGTGCAGAAACTCAGAGAAGTGACCAGACAGGAGTCTGTGGGATGGGCAAGGCAATTCTGTCTTCAGGGGATGCTCTGTGGCCAAACCTGCCCAACATGAAACTAGACTTTCTGGGTCTCTGGGCCCTTCTCACCCAGGACCTGGCTCTGCAGTCAGCCCCCTAGCAGTTGCCCCCCTCCTCTAGTGCCTGCTGGGTGGCCCTGCATACAGGTCCTGGCCCATCTGTCAAAATTTGCCTGAAGTAACAGAGTCCTGCTGTTCTACTATGCCCCAGCCCAGAACTGAGAGAGAGAGATGACAAGGCAGGCCTGTCTCCACCTGGCCCGGGGTACAGCCTGGTGAGTGGACACACTCAGTAAGGCTCCGTGCTTTTCTCTGCCTCTCTGGTGCCTTTCTCTTCTCATTCCTGGCAAGCCAGTGGCCCTCGATGTGTGAACGCCTCTGGTCCTCTCGCTTGGCATGCTCACCAGCCATGGTCGTTTATAGGCAAGTACCTCCCCAGCATCATCAGCCCAGAGCCGGCCACTGAGGGGTAGCAGGTGAAGACCCTGGGTAGTATCTGGTGGATTCGCCTTGGATGGCTTGCATGTGCCTCCTGCCCTACTGAGCTAAAGCTGTGGGCTCATCCCTTCTACACCCCACACCTGGGTCCACTCTTTACTTTTCCTTTTCCTCACTCAGCCCCCCTCAGCTGGGAACGCCCTTCCTCTCCCTTTCTACATGTTGAAATTCTTCCCTTCTTTAAGTCCCTTGAGGTATGCCGCCTCCTTGATTCAAGCAACTACCAGCCCCTGTTACATCATAGCAATATGGCCAGAAATCAAAGAACTCACCTGTGATCCAGAAGCCCCAATAGAAGGCATTCTGGAACCAGAAGAAAGTCTGGCCTCTCATGGTGCCCTCATTCAGTCTTCTCACTTGATTCCCATGTGCCTCCCACCTGGTGTTTCTTTTCTGGCAATGGACTCTAAAACACAGCAGTTCATGGTGACGACGATGAATTCTGTGCCCCCGACCAGACCATATGCTGCTTGGCGGCGGGAGCTAGCTGCTGTCCTTTGCCTTCCTGAGGTCGACGAAGCACAATTCTGCACAAAATCTCTGCTCAGCTCTCTGTACTTAGCAGCCAGTTGCTGGAGCAAGTTGAACTCTAGGTTGAAAGAATAGGAATTTAGTATGGCATGAGTCTTGTCATTAAGGTTATCACTCAAGGAAGAATGGAAACAGTTTGGGAGTGACTGGGTCAGAGGAGGTGACTTGTGTGACATGAGGACACCTTATGGCAAAGAACCTCATTGCCTGGAGCATTAAGAGTTGGTCAGTGGGAAACCTGCGATGCAGCCCACAAAAGCTAGAAAAGGAGACCTGGAGAAGGGAAGGAGTATAGACTCTGCCTTTGGGGAGTGTAGACCCACTCCAAAGGCCTGGTGCTAAGAGGAGCCTGGTTTTTGGGACTCCAGCCTATCCAGAGTTTTTTGACCAGAAGTGGAAGGCTTATGGCTTGTTTCCCACCACCTGTTCTGGTTCTGCATCCCTACATCCCGGCTTCCCACGGCAGTCTTCTCCTGGGCTTCCTAATGGCTGCACCGCCTGTGGCTGGTGCTGCTGGCCATGACAATGCTGGCAACTTCAGGGGGATTTGAAAGGCCAGTGACAGTGTTCTGGGGCTGCTGCTGTTGGGCTGGTACTCCCACACAGCAACCTGGGGTCTGGGGGTAGAGGCCGGCGGGGCAGGACTGAGTGGAGATGCACACCTGAGAAATTTCACCTACTTGGACCCCTCCAGAGACCATGTGGTCTTATTAATAATTATTTGATAATATGTTATAGCCTTTTACTGTCTACCTTGAGTTTCCACATATGTACTTCCTTGATCCTCCGAAACACCCTATGACTTGGGCATTTTCTACCATCCCCAATTTACAGATGAAGAGACAAAGACTCAGAGAGATTTAAATGACTTACCAAGAGTTTGAACCCTAATCTTGGACTCTAAAATATTTCATGCTTCCAGTGTACCTTGTTGCCTCTCAAGCCCTCCATCCAGACAGACCTGACTCACTAGCCTTTCTGTGTGACAGGACGTCAGAGCTGGAAAACACCACCCCAACCCCTGGAACTTCCTGTCTTCTCTCTCCTGTCATTGAGGACACCAGCCTAAGGGCATGATTTTCTTGTTCCACATGCTGTTAAATCTAGGAGTCCAACTCCTACTATTGCAAATGAGAGAAATGGGAAGGAAAGTCTTGAATTCCGACCACATTGGAAGAAGATGCTCCTGGTGTCTTAGGTTCTTTGATTCATCTGTTGGCTTGACAGATATGTATAGAGAACCTGCTGTGTGCCAGGCATTGTTCTAGGGCTGGGGTTACAGGGGTGAACAAAGACAAAGTCGGTGCCCTCTCGGAGCTCACATCTTAGTGTCAGGTGGTAATAAGAAAGTAAATGTGAACAAAGTGTTCAGATAGTGTTAGGGGCTATAAAGAAATAGAGAAGGCTGATGGGTTACAGTGTAGCTGGCAGGAGGTGGGAGTGAGAATTGCCTGGGTAGAAGGTCAGGAGAGACTCTAGAGGAGGAAACATCCAAGCTAGGGCTTGGGTGACAAAAGGAGCATGACATGAGAAAACTGGGGGTAGCAGTTTTCCAGGAAGATGGAGCAGCAAGGGCACAGGTCTACGTTGATAGGCAGAATGAAATTTTAGGAAAAAATATTCTTCATGATGATTAGATTCAGCATGCTGTCATCACTGTGGTTCGGCAACATAGTGCCTAGTGGGGAGGGTTATCCAGGGACTCTCCACATGTGCTGTGGAACTTCTGAGAAAGCCAGTTATGAGTTCTAGGCAGTGAACTCACAGTTATACCTGGAGAGACCTAGGAACTACTTCCATCATAGCCTTACTAAGAAATGACCATGGCATGGAATGAGTGCTTCAGCATGGGGGACAGGACAGGGAAGCCTAAATGCGCCGATTGCAGAAACTCTTGAGTCTTGTGACTCTCATGATGGCAAAAATTGGGTTTTCTAAGACTCCACATTTATGATTTTTAATAATAGTGCTTCTGGGATTCTAGTTTGGGTTCTGTTATCAACTACCTGTGTTTCATTGTTTCTTTGAACAAGTTAGTTATCTTCTCTGTGTTTAGCATAATTGATATTAAGTGAGGTGGTTAGCTTAGATGAACTCTAGCACTCTACTTATTCTTAACCTAAAAATTAATGCATTTATCAACTTTGTGTCTGTATGTGTGTGTGTGTGTGTGTGTGTGTGTGTGTGTGTGTGTGTGTGTGTTACAGCCTTTTTTGTCTCTCTGCTTTGAGTGAGATTAGAGCTCTAAGTGAAAGTGAGTCATTAGTGGTTCCTTTAACATAAGAGCAGTGCTACTGTTTAACACTCTTGGTGTAGACTATTGGTTCTCCAGACCCAGTGTAATCTCTGGACCAGCAGCAGAGCACCTGGGAACTTGTTAGAAATGTCAATTATCAGTCTCTACCCTAGACCTACTTATCCAAAAACCGTAGGGATGTAACCAAAAATCTGTTTTAACAAGATCTCCAAATGATTCTAATGCACACTAATGCTTGGAAACCATTAGTGTAGAATATGTGCTTTAAAATTTGGGGCTATCAGTGATGGATTCTTACATTTCAGTCACTGTCATGGCCACAGCAAATGGTGGCATTTGTAAGATGTTTATCCATCTTGCATCTTACTATGCCTTGGTGAACAGTCCTAAAGCTCCTGGCCTGCACTGGGCCTGAGCCCAAGCTCTCCTACATGGTATCATGTCCTTTCCACTCCTCTGGGTGAGCATTTGCTGGGAGGAGAGGGTAGCAAGGGGGCAGACCTCTCTTACAGACCTCTCTTGCAGAGTTCTACAGGATGTGCTTCTATGGAGGCTGATGGAAGTAAAGCTCTTTGCTGGTTTTGGTTTGTTTTCACACATTTTAAAGGATGAATCTGTCCTTGGTTTATGAGTCTTTGGTAGATAGATCTTCTTACACCTGTGCTGTGAACAGTGGTGATAAAGGTGCCATGTAAAAAGTAATCTGGTGATCCTGCTGCACACTGAACTTAGAGTTCTGACTCAGTTTGGTTTCCCTCATCTAAGTGTCCACTCATGACTAGAGTGAGGTGACCAGATGGCCCAGATCACCCAGGACTGCCCCATGTTTCCCCTTCCTGCCCCTTTCAGTCTGGTGTCTCCGATTTGGTCCTGCATTGCCCACTCCTGCTGGATCTTGTCCAGTCGAGGGATAAACATCCTGAAGAGTGGAAAGAAAGGAGGTTCTGAAGGCACAGTTTCTAATTTCATGCCAGAAGCCCAGGAAATTGACACTTGAGGGACTGCTCACACACCACTAGGATCCAGGAGCCCCGGGGAAAGCTGGAGCTGGAGGCATGCAAGCCCAAGAAGGGCAGAAGTAAGTTCATTTCTCTGGTGGGGCTTAGAGGAGGACTGGTCAGGGGTAAGGCTTGGGAGGTGGGGCTGGGATGGTCTCTACTGGGCCAGAAGGCAAAGAGCAGGAGGCAGATGGGCATGGCAGGAAGTGACAAGAGCGTGGTGAGGAATAGGAGTACTGTGGCTCAAACTGGTCCAGCCTCTCTGTTCTCACCTTCTGCCCTCTTTCTGTATTCTTTCATCTCTGTTGATGCTGCTCCATCCCCGAGTCCTTCCTCCTCCTGCTATTCCCTCAACCCTTCCAACCTTGTTACCCTCTTGTACTCTCCCCTCAAGCTCTTGTGTCCTGCCCACTGCCCATTCTACCCTCCTTATCTTCTATCCGTTACTGAATGGTGGAAACAGGAGCACAGTAGAGTCCAATTGTGATAAGCGCTCTCCCTGTTCACAGATACCAGCCGTGACCAAGAGCCATTCACATCCATCCAGAACCCATTGAACGAAGGACAGCCAGCAGGGATTTTCTCACTTTGCAACTGTGAAATCTGGAACAAGGGCTGGATACGACAAAGAAGCACTATGAGTCCAAAGCTTTCAGAATAACCCTGAGAAAATTGTCTGTTGAATTATGACCAGTTTTGCCAAAGGATATTGTGAGAAGAGACCTTCCCTCTCCTGTGGGATTTCATCATACCTGGATGCCATTCCTCATGGGACTTTGACCATCTCATATCCACTGTTAAGCATGCTATTCCTGTTTCAGCTGTGGTAGTTCTGGTTAACCTTTCCTAGGAGAAAATGTTAACCTTTTATCTCCTTTGAATTCTGGACTAAACTGTCTTACCTGAAACAGGGTCACTTTAGGCTAGTAGTGCTACTAGACATTCCTGTTTCCCAGAAGTTGCCACGTTTATGTCATACCTGTCTCATTGTGAATCAGGGTCCACTTCTGACAGAGACTACGTGGCCTGGTCAGTGTGTCTCCTGGCCAGCTCTTTTGTGCCTTTCTCCTCTCCCCTGCCCCATCCCAGGTGAGACTTGTACTGCACTGACTCTGTCCCCTCCTGGTACTTTGATTGGATGTGGAAGAGAAAGTGTGACCAGGTGGAACTGACATCTTTGTACAGTTGGAGGCAGCTGGAGCATGACTCCATCCCTGGAGAAGGATGACTGTGAAGGAGGGCAGCCCTCAGCTCAGTGTTCTACCTTGTTCTACCCTTAGTACTTTTACTCCCGCCTTTTTAGTGCCTATCCTGCTCTAGGATAGTTGTGCTTTGCTTTTTTCAATTAATTGTAACTTTGGTTGTTATTTTTGATTATTTTGAAGCAGTGCGTGCATACTTCAAAAACATCAAAACTATAGGCAAATAATAAGGAAAAAACTATCCCCAAATCCTACTTACCCCAAAGACCAGACAATCATTGAGTCATATAATATCATATAATCATATAGTATCATATATATGTACATTTGTATATTTAAATGTAACTGTCATGTCACCTTACTATATATATTTTTTGACAACACACACTGTCATTTATCATCTTATCATGAACAGCTTCCTAAAGCAACAAGCTCAGTTCTAGAGCAGTTGTAATGGAAGAGTATCCAATTATATAGCTGTGCCATCATTGATCTACGTAATCTTTTATGGTTTGATGTTTAGGTTGTTTCCAATTTTTCTCTATTTTAAGTAGCATTAGTGAACATGGTTTTCATTTCATCTTCTTACAATTATTTCCTTAAGGTAAATCCCCAGAAGGGGATCAAAGGAAAATTAGCTTTAAAGGCTACAGAGACCTCCAAGTATGGAACCAGCATTAACAGCTCAGCATTGACAGCTCAGCACCCTAATGTGTAAGAGACTAGGCCACCGGGACCACACACTAGGCCACACATGCCCATTCCTAGGTGCCTTTACATACTCACACTTGGGTAGCTCAGGCTTCCTTTGCCTTGCCCAGAATAGAGAATACCTGTGAATGTTGCTGAGGTGAGCTGGTGTGGAGTGAGGGATGGGTGTGCTCAGTTTGGGTTTAGTATTGAAGTGTATCTCATGAGTCCTCACTGGAGCCTGAGAAGTGGTCATTCATTCATTCATTCATTTATCATTTACGGAACAGCCGCTATTGCAAGGCGCCAGGCTGGAGGCTGAGATGCGAGGATGAGTTAAACAGGGACTCTCTCCTCAGGAAGATCACAGCCTGGAGAAGGCCGATGACTAATAGCACACTTTTACTCTATAGAATGGTAAGCACAAAAATGGAGGTTCAAGCCAGGCTCAGTGGCTCAGCCTGTAATCCCAACACTTTGGGAGGCTGAGGCAAGAGGATTGCCTGAGCCCGTTGGTTCGAGACCAGCCCGGGCAACTTGACAAAACCTCGTCTCTACAATAAATAAAAAATTAGCCAGGTGTGGTAGCATGTGCCTGTAGTTCCAGCTACTTGAAAAGCTGAGGCGGAAGGATCACTGGAGCCCAGCAGACGGACTCAGGTGGCCGTGAGCGTGCCACTGCACTCCAGCCTGGGTGACAGAGTGAGACTCCAACTCAAAAACAAAACAAAACAGAAAACAAAAATGGAGGTTCAGTAGTACAACACGGGGCAGAAAGTTGGGAACAATCTGAAAGCCCCAAAGGGAAAATATGCAAATCACACCATCCTCTGGCCCGTTCATCATAGGAACACCTCAAGAGTATCCTTCAGATCATGAGATTTGCTTGATTTGTTGTCACCCTCACTGGATACAACCTGGAGGACATTGACTGTGTCCTTCATTTGCACCTCTAGTAGTCTGCCACCATCTCATACAACTTATTCTGGAATCTGTTCAATGAAAACTCCAAATGGGAGTAAACAAAATTAAAGGTAAAGGAATTCATGAGTTGAAACAAAGTCTCCATGTTTTATGTATATAGGGAAATTTGCATTAATTCATATCCTTATGCCCAATGGAAACTTTTTCAAACATTTCATTGTAAAAGTAACAATCACATTTCAGGATATTTGAGGGCAAGAGAAACAGAGAATTGTTATCCTGTTTCCCCATCTAACCCAGGGCTCGTAGCATTCTAGTGACTTCACCCTGAAAGACCTGTATTAAGGTGACCTGAGGACAAGATTGAAGAATGGTTTTTTTCCCCAAATTTTGTTTATCTTTTTAGTTTTTAAAAGTTTTATTTATTTATTTTTGAGAAAGCAGGATTTATTGAGGACAGAAAAGCTCCCGCAGTGGGAGGGGCCTGGAAGGGGTTGCCCCTATTTATGTATTTATATAGACAGTGTCTCACTCTGTTGCCCAGGCTGAAGTGTTGTGGTGCCATCATAGCTCAATGTAACCTCCAAATCCTGGGCTTAAACAATCCTCCCACCTCAGCCTCCTGAGTAGCTGGGAGTATAGGTACATACCACCATGCCTGGCTAATTTTAATTTTTTACTTTTTGAAAAGACGAGGTCTCATGATGTTGCCCAGGCTGGTCTTGAACTCTTGGCAGCAAGTGTTTCTCCTGCCTCAGCTTCCCAAAGCACTGGGATTCTAGGCCTAAGCCACCAGGACTGGCCCCCGGTTTATTTTTAATTAAATATCTTTGATAGGTAATTATATTCACATAGCTCAAAATTCAAATAGTATAGCATACAGAATGAAAAGTCTACATGTCCAGTCATCTGGTTCCCAGGAACCCCAGCCATGTCAGTTTCTTGTGTATCCCTCTAGAGTGTTTGTGCATCTGAAGCCATATATGTATAGAGAATATGAGTTTCTTTTTTTTTTTTTTGGCTGAGTACAGGAGACTTTATTGATGGTAGATGACAAGACGGGTCTCCCTAGGTTCCCCGCCCCTCCCCATTCTTCAGGGTGTCTGGCATGGGCAGTATGGGAGAGGTTCTCAGTGTGGTTGGGGACTCCCCAGTAGCTGAGGGCTTCTCTCTTCCTCTTGTGATCTCCTTGGGGCTGGTGGTCCAGGGGATCTTATTCGTTGGAGGCCATGTGGGCCATGAGGTTGACCACCCTGCTGCCGTAGCCAGATTCATTGTTATACCAAGAGACGAGCTTGACAAAGTGGTCATTGAAGGCAATGCCAGCCCCAGCATCAAAGGTGGAAGAGTGGATGTCGCTGTTAAAGCTGGAGGACACAACCTGGTGCTCAGTGTAGCCCAGGGTGCCCTTAAGAGGGTCCTCAGATGCCTGATTCACTACCTTCCTGATGTCATCATATTTGGTGGGTTTCTCCAGGTGGCAGGTCAGGTCTACAATGGACACATTGGTGGTGGGGACGCAGAAGGCCATGCCCGTGAGCTTCCCGTTCAGCTCAGGGATGACTTTTCCCACAGCCTTGGCAGTCCTGGTGGATGCAGGGATGATGTTCTGGAGGGCCCCACAGCTGTCGCACCACAGATTCCCAGAGGGGCCATCCACTCTCTTCTGGGTGGCAGTGATGGCATGGACAGTGGTCATGAGTCCCTCCATGATGCCAAAGTTGTTGTGGATGACCTTGGCCAGGGGGGCTAAGGAGAATATGAGTTTCTAATAGAGGGCTTGGCAATATTATTAGCAAATATTCCGAGTTTTGCCTAAACTATCCTTGTTGATCCTGATGGCAGGCCTGGGGTACAGGTGAAGAAGAGAGAAAAGAGCAGAAGGGGGTGTGTGTACGTGAATGTGTGTGTGTGTATGTGTGTGCATGTGTAAGAGGTGAGTAGGTAGTTGTTGCTGAGGGAGAGAGTGAAGGCGAGAACAATTATTCATTTGTTTGTTCAACTAGTATTTATTGAACACCTACTGTGTGTCAGATGCTATTCTAGACCTGGGGATACAAGAGTGAACCCATGCTCCTTGTCTTCATGGATATTATTTTAAAAATTGAAGATGGTAGTCAATAAACATAGTAAGTTATAATGTCAATTAGTCAGTAATAAGAGCTCTGGAAAAATTATGTAGGATACAGGAGACAGGGAGTTTCAGGGGACCATTTTAAAGTATGTGGTCTGGGGAGGCTTCATTGAGAATGGGATATGTGAGCGAATACTTGCAGGAGGTAAGCGAGTGAGCCTTATGGGTGCCCAGGGAAGGAGTACCACAGAATAGTGCAAAGGCCCTGTGGCAGTATTGTGAGGCCTGAAGGCTGGAAGCAACCTTCTACCCCATCCCCAGCTGCTCCTGGTGACCTCTGCCCCATGGCTGTCCTCCCTCGAGCCCTAATAAAGCCCAGGTTAGGCTGGTGTGTTCTGTCCACAGGGCTGAGATTATTCTGCTCTACATGTTCGTATTTCTTTTCTTTTCCTTTTTCTGAGTTGGAGTCTTACTCTGTCGCCCAGACTGGAGTGCAGTGGCACGCTCTCAGCTACCGCAGCCTCAACCTGCTGGGCTCCAGCAATCCTTCCGCCTCAGCCTTCCAAGTAGCTGGAACTACAGGCGCGCGCTACCACGCCTGGCTAATTTTTTGATTTATTGTAGAGATGAGGTGTCGCCAAGTTGCCCAGGCGGATCTCGAACCCGCGGGCTCAGGCAATCCACTCACCTCAGCCTCCCAAAGCGCGGGAATACAGGCTGAGCCACCGAGCCCGGCTTGTTTTTCTTTTCTTTAAAAGTTGATCCTTATGTTGAATTTTACTCCTTCAAGATAAATCTATGGTTTGGATTTTAATTAGGTCAGAATAAGGGAAGAAGGGGGAGCATGTTGTAGCATGTAGTCTAAGATTGAGACTTGGGAGTTCTAGCTTTTACACCAATGCTTCTGCTTGTTTTCTTTAAAAAGAAAATTGAATTGAATTTTAAAGTTGTGGAGTGTAAGTGGTTTAGGTACAGGTTAAGTTTTGGGCCTCCCATTGGACCTTACTTCGCCTGGATTAGGATCAGGCACCCTTATTGATGTTATGTGCCCTCCCTTCCCCTGGCAGTGTCCCACTACTGCCAGTCCCTTTTTTGTAGTATTTTGATAAGTGATCAGGGTCTACTATGAGTGAGAACATGTGGTACTCAGTTCTTTGTTTCTGTGATAGATCACTGAGTATGATAGACTCTAAATCCATCCAAGTTGCTGCAAAGTCCGTAATTTTGTCCTTCTTTATGACTGCATAATATTCCATCATGTATATGTACCACATTTTTAAAAAATCTAGTCCAATTCCAATGGGCAGCAGGGTTGGTTCCATGTTTTTGCTATTGTGAATAGTGCTGCGCCACTTGTTTTCAGGCCTTTCTAATTGGGCACATCATACAACTTCTCAGTGTCCTCATTTAGAACTTTAGGGCTGTCCCCAACACTGTGGTTTTCAAGCTCTGTGACCATGTGAGCAGTTACGGAGAAGTGGCGTGGGATGACATCTCCTGACACTGCAGAGGAGTGGGGGCAGGGGGCTTCTGCCTGAATAGGACTCTGTGTGCATGAGAATGTGTGCTGCCACTTGATTTTCCCCCTTGGACTCGAAGAGCTCAGCTCCATCCTTAAAATAGAATACTCCTTCTGAGTAAGTCCAGAATCCCTGATGTTAGCGGCACTCCAGCGACACTGTTAACCACACTCCTCACAGCCTTTCATGTGCTGCTCCCTTTCAGCCCGGAAGGGGCCGATTTTCTCCACTCCCCTTGGAGCTGATTCTCAGTCTGCAGTGGAGGTAGCAGTGGTGGGGCTGCATCTCCTTTTATTCCTTGGGGCCTTGGAGGCTCCTGCCCTCCTGACTCCTCTCAGTTAGGCCGCGTGGTGTCTTTCATCCACCCTAGTGAATTAGTCAGTGGGAGGAGGGAGTGTGTCATTGGCATCACTGTTATCCCATGCGGAGCAAAATCACTGTGAATTTAAAAATCAGAGTGTGTATAAAAGGTATGGGGGCAGAGTTGGGGCCTCCAGAAATTGCACTTAGGAGGAAAATTGTTTAGCACAAAGAAGCCTTTTTTTCTTTCACTCTTAGAGGGTGAGTCACCTTGGTTGTAGTTACTTTCTTACTTATTCCTCAGCATTTTCTGTTTCTGTTTTTGTTTTACCTTAAACTACCCATCTTTAGCATTCTTAGCTGCTGTTAAACAGGGCAACAGGAGAATGGCTTCCAGAATTGGGCTTCTCTTCCCTTACTGGAGTTTATGGGAGGACAGTGTGTTCCCTAAACATTGCGATGCCCAGGCACCTTCCTCTGAAAATGGGTCCTGAGATGTTTAATTTGTTGAAACCAGCTTCTGATTTATGCTATTTTCCCAATGTCCTTCGAAAGTATATATACAGAAATCCCTCTGTTACTTCTTACATTTCGTGTGATGCCCTTTGTCTCCATCAACTGCTGTAGAGAGAAATTGTATTTGGAATATTCATCACAAGTCTATCGCTAATTATCACTTGAACAATGTGTTATGGAGTATATCCATGCAGTCATCTGGAAAGGCGCATATGCTGTGAGTTGGGAGATTTGCTGTGCATTCAGTGTGCCACTCTCAGCTTCCTCGATTCTTTGCTCAGGGAGGAAGTAGAGGTGCTTGGTAAGGGAGAATGGAGCGGTGGTTTGCAGCTGAGTGCCTGCATCCTGCATTCCTGTCCTCATAGCAACAATTTCCAGGGTAGATTGCTTTTGAGCGTAAGAAAAGCCTTCATCTGAAGCAAAAACACTTCTCCATACTGAAGCCCCATTTCTGGAAAGCTACAGAGATCGGAGTTGAGGTCACCCCAGGTCAGTGCCAAGTAGACAGATCCTAGTCATAGGTCTAATTGCAGATGAAGAAGAAGCTGCTGGTCTTAGTGCCTTCCTGATGCTGTGGCAAGAAGTGAGGGATATCAGGAGAGGGCTAATATTGCTCCCTGATTGGCGGTCCCCAGAAGCAAATGAAAGGGAACTTCACCCTCCCAGGAAAGGACAAGAAAGAATGTTTGTTCCTCTTCTTTTGTCTGCTCTCTTTTCTCTTGGGGAGGAGAATGTACTCATGCTGGGTTCCTTCTCTGAGATCTTCAGTGGGTCTGAACTTTGGGAGGCTAGAATAATATTATCACAGGGGCACCGAGAGCTCTTCCCACCAAGACCTCCTGATTGACATGGATGAAACCCTAGAGGCTGCCTTCAAATGAGGCCAGAGTCCCGGAGCATAATGGATCCAACCTCCTGGTCGAAGTGCAGTCCTGCTGCACTCATAAACCAAGATGCCCTATGATGGGCGGGTAACAGGACAGTGGGGAATGCACTGCCACACTGGCTCTGCATGACTTTGAGGCTCCTTTGTGGTTCCTCTTTTGATCATTCATGGAGGATTCAGGCTCATCTTTTTTGGGTAGCTGTGCAATATTCTGAGATACAAGAATCTGAGGGATACAATTTGGATGGTTGTAGTGTTGTATCTGTTGTAAGCATTTAATAAAGAGTTTTTAGGGCACTTGGAGTCTGGTTTTGTTAGCTGTTACTTTAGAAATAATAACACTTCTTAATCTTTACAGAGTGCTTACTATATGTTAGGCATATTATTCATTGTAATCATTAATAAATATGAATGCAGTACTTAGAATGTGTCCAACTCCCAAGCACCTCCAGAGCCATTATTTACACTTGAGGACACTGAGACTCAGAGCATTAGGTGACTGTTCAGAGTGGCCCTGCTGGTGAGTTATGTGGAGGAAGGCATCGGGTTTAGGCCTATCTTTCCACTGGTTTCAGGAAGAACAGCACTCAGGTTGCCCCCCTTTTCCCTTTTTAAAGCAGCTGGAGAAAGTGTGGAGGAACTTTCTGGAGGAACAGCAAGAAGGTGAGGGCAATAAATAGGGCTGTTCCTGGCTCTGTGTAGTCGGAGGGTGATGCGGTCGAGAGCTTGGCTTATCGCTGCTGCCTGGCATTTGGCTCGGGGGCTTTGCACCTGTTTATGATGCATTGCAAAAACTCAGTGTCAGTGGCTTCCTTCAGGAGCTATTTCAATAAACCCTGCATTTCTGGACATTTGGTTTCTTCATTTTCGTTTGGGGTCATGGCAGGAGCCTGGAGGAGTTGGGAAAATTCTAGGTTTGTTTTTAAAAATGAGCCACTGCAAACAGATTCTGATGCAGCCTTCACTCAGGTAGGTGTGTGTGGGCAGGTGCGCTGGGGGTACCCGGATGGGCAGGGGAAGTGGTGGGGTTTGTAGGTGGACACGCGGGGCTGGCTTTGTTGTTGTGTGCAGGGCCCTGCCGGCCACGGCCATTAACTGCGCCAACACCGCAGCTAATAGGTGGGTGATTCAGCTCCTTCCTGCGTTTTATTACCGGACAGAGACTTTAACAGCCCTTTGATTTAGCAAGTTAATAAAATAAGTGATCAGACTCCACTGTTTAACCACTGACTGGATGGCCTGGGGCATGCTGCTTTCTGGGAACCCTTCTGATATTGTTTTAGAATTGAAAGGAGAGAAAGTTGTGGGATTTGCAGGCTCTGCTTGAATCTCCCAGCTTCTTCCTGGGCAGCCCCGCCAGCCTGGCTGCCTGGCCTCCCTCCAGAGCCAGGCTTCCCTCTGGTTATCTCGTCAGTGACTGGTGGGCTGGCGTGACTGGGATTTGATTGGCTCCATGGGTGTCACTGCCTAGGGATTAACCTCCAAAAGCTCTGAAGGTCCTTGAGGGAGAGAGGGGGTTGGATGAGAACATTGGGTCTCCAGATGGGGTCCTGTATTTTTCTCTTGGGGCTGCCATAACTAATTTGCACCAACTGGGTGGCTTGAAACAACAGAAATGTGTTCTCCCACAGTTGTGGAGAAGTCTGCACTCAAAGTGTTAGCGGGGCCACACTCCCTCCAAGGGCTCCAGGGAAGACCCTTCTGTGCCTCTTCCAGCTTCTGGTGGTTGCTGGCAATCCTACTGTCCCTTGACTCACAGACACATTGCTGGCCTCCATCTCTGTTGCCACATGGCCTTCTCCCTGTGTGGGTCTGTGTGTGTCGCCCTCTTCTTATAACACACAAGTCATATTGGTCTTGGGGTCCACCCTCATCTGGCATGACCTCATCTTTACTAGTGACATCTGCAAATGTGATGTTCTGCTTCCAACCTATTTCCAAATAAGGTCACATTCTGATGTTCTGGGTGGACATAAATGTTAGAGGGACACCATTTGATCTAGTCCAGTCCCTTCAGGAACAGGTGACAAAGAGGTGGGGAATGTGGAGCACACTGACTCCACTGATTCTTAGAAGGAAGCACAGAGGGAGCCGGCCTCGGGTTTCCCAGACAGTTGAGGCAGCACTGTACAGTCAAACATTCTGGATGATGGACACATACAGCAGTGCCACTTGAAACGTGGCCAGTGCCACTGAGGAACTGGGCTTTACATTGTGTTTAAATTAAGTTAAATAGTCACATGGGACTAGTGGCTACCATAGCAGACAGTAAGACTCTAGACCCTCCTGAGAACAAAAGACGAGAAGGAGGGTGCTAAGGAGAAGGAGGATGTTTTAAAAGTTTGGCTGGGGTCATGTGCCTCCAGGGCAGTCACCAGGGGTTTGTGAAGCTGAGCAAGGCAGACTGTTAGGAGAAACTCTCTGTGCCACATGTCAGCCATGCTGCATTTCATACAGGGTTCTCTGTGAGTCAGGCCTGTGAGTGGTGCCCTCGCTCATGGGTATTCATGCACACAGAGCATTCTCACACCCCACTGCTGGGTGCTCACACTTTGGTCTCCTTAGTTTCAGCTCTGAACTTTCCTATGGACAACTTAGGAAGGAGGCACCCTGGTGATGCCCACAGGTGGCTCTGCCTTCGTCTCCAAGAGTCTGAGAAGGCTTCCTGGAGGAAGTGTTGCTTAAGCTGAGACCAGTTTCTGTTGCAGAGAACCCCGTCTGTGTTTAGCACATGAGAGAGAGCTTTAGAGCCAGAAGGAACCTCAGTAGTCATCTGGACAATGATCTCAGAAGTTCTTAAAGCATGAGAGCCTCTTCTTCAAAGGAAAGATCATTTGTCCTCTTGCTGTGTAGAGCCAATAGCAGAGGAGGGGATGCTATTTGGATGAAGAGGTGGGGAGCGAAGGAGCCCTTCACAGGGCTCCATCTTTCCTCCTCCATAGACCCTGCTACACCACAGGTGGAGGCTGGCATCCCTGTGGCAGACCAAAAAATGAAGGTTCAGAGAGGTAGAGAAACTTGACAGGGTCATACAGCAACTTGTTTGATGGATATTGTTGATCAGCATTCCAGGTTCTATTCCTAGACCCTCCCAAAATCCTTGACACCCTTTTTGAGAGATGATAGCTCAGTTCAGTTGTCAACTGCTGTGGACATACTGTAGGATCTCTGCTCTAGGATCAGATGCCATTTCTGATTTTAATCCCACCAGGAAATGGTATTTTGTTTAGTTGCTATTTTTGTTTTGTGAGCTGGCTGAGATCTGTAGGCTCTCCTAAATTGCGCACTGTTACTCCTCCTAGCAAGTGCCTGCTGTAAGCCAGGCACTAGGCAGAGGGCTTCATCTCCCTGTGTAACTTAATCTCCATGGCTCTGCGGCGTTGGTATTACTGATCCTATTCAATAGATGAAGAAACTAAGGCACAGGGAAGTGGGGAGCAGGATTCAAAGCCTGCATTCTTTTGCACAGGGAGATGCTGGCTCCCCAGGAAGGTATTGATAAATGTAAAATACCCTGTATGCATTAGAAAGAGGGTCCTTAAACGGTCAGGGTGTCAGTTATGGGTAAAGATCTGACCATGTGGCTCACTAGAGGGGAGGCCAGACCTGAGGCTGACCACAAGCAGATACAAGGCAGCCAAGGTCCCAATGGCAAGGCTGTGGGATCTGAAAGTGTGGGAAGAGGGCGAGAAGTGAAAAGACACAGGCACAGAAAGGGAGGTCAGCTCAGCAGGTGGCAGGGTGTGGCTATAAAAGGATGACACAAGGAGCCCTACGCGAGGGAAATGCTATGTCTTGCCTGTATCCATGACATGTGGGTTGTCATACAACGTTGTTTTGCAAGATGTTATGATTCTTGGGGGAGATTCGGGGAAGGGTGCATGGGTTCTCTCTGTATTATTTCTAACAAGTCTACAATTAGCTCAACAAGTTTAATTAAATATAGATAAACCCTGAAAACAAAAAAAGAGCACAAGGAGTTTACGGGGCCATCTGCATCAAAGGGGTAGGATTCCAGTTCCTTCCATTTTCTTCCATGCAATGAAAGGAGAGCTCAAGCATTGGTTTCTGAAGCAAAGATGCATTCAGATGTCCATACTAGATACACATAGTCATAGCCTGGGCTCCCACAGGGCAGATGGGATCCCTACCTGAGAGCGCTGCTAGGTAGAAGGCAATGGGAGAGACAGAGGTGGCCAGCATCTCCAGAAGGCCAGGATGCAGGGTCAACACCTGTCAGCCAGGCAGGTGACACTAATTGAGTGCCTGCTGGATACCAGGCAGTGTTCCAGGGCTAGGAATTTGGATAAGAACGGCAGTGTGCCTTCCTGTGAGTCTTGTATTTCAGAATGGGAGCTAAAAATAAACAAGGAACAAGTAAGTGACAATGTCAGATGCTGACAGGTGCTATGAAGAAGATAAGAGAGCAAAGTATGCCAGTGACTGAGAGCTTTTGCTGGAGTGACCAGGGAAGACTTCTCTGAGGAGGTAACATTTGAGGGAAGACCCTCATGATGTGGAGGCAGCTGTGTGGATGTGTGGGGAAGATTATTCTAAGAAGTAGGAAGAGCAACTGCAAAGTCTCTGAGACAGAAATAAACTCCTTGTGTTTGAGGAACAAAATGAAGGTCATTGAGAGAGGGGTATTAAGGGGGTTGAGGGAGATAAGGCTAGAGAGATGAGCAAAGCCAGATCCTACGGGCTCATGTGGGCTTTGACAAGACCCTGTAGACTCTTGTAGGCTTTGGGAAGGAGTTGGCATTGGGAAGCCCCTGGAAAGTTCCAAGTAGGGACACGATATGCTGGGGTGGAGGGAAGGATGAACTTTAGAGCAATAAAAGTGGAAAAAAGACCATGCTGTGATACTTTCATAGTCCACGCAAGAAGGTGGTGGTGTGACTTGGGTTTTGGCAGTGGGATGGAGAGAGCTGGTTTATGGAGACACTTTGGGAGTAGAACCATCCAAGGTTCACTGGTGGTTAGGCATGGGTGGGTGGCAAGAAAAAAGCCAGGATGACTCTTAGGGTTGCCAGTCACATCCTACCACATCTAACTCCAGGGGACTGGTCACATTCTTCTTGACTCTTGTGAATTTTCTTCAGGGAACAATGCTAGAAATAAATGAAGATTGAGCTAAGACCCAGTCGGTTTGGGGTGGTGTGGGAATCCACATGATCAGTTTTACTGATCTGGCTCTTTCTTGCTGTGGGGAACAGAGAATATGTTCAGATTGTCTTTTGATGGGGTTCCTTGTTAGGAGACTGGGGCGATGAGAGAGTTCTGGAAACCATCCTGGCAGTGGCCCCGTGATGCCCAAGGAGAACTGCAGCACGTTCCTCACTGCCCTCAACAGGTCTCCACACTAGGCATCTCCCCACGTTGGCCACTTCTCTGTGGTCCTGACCCAGCAATGCTCTCTGCTTGTCCTCCCTCTCCTGCAGCCATGCCTGCCTTGTCCTTCTCTCTCTGGGTCTCAACTCCAGCAGAGAGAGTCTGCTTGGGTTGGCTGGTCCACCATAGGGCATGTCTTCAGGGGACAGGGCTCGGGCCAAGCCCTGCCAGGGTCCTTAACATCTGTCTTGAAGGTTGTTGTCATTGGCTTGTGCATATTCTTGACCTGGTCAGGGCCAGAGGGTCATGTGACCCACAATGTGTGCAGCAGGTTAGGTCCTGAAGGCTGGCTGTGATCTCTGAAGACATAGCAGCCACCAGGTTTTGTGGACTATCCTGTACACAAAAGTCACATAATCTAGAAAGACAAATGTCAGGTAGACAAGAAGGAGCACACATGGCAGGTTGGGGCAACAGCTTCTTTTGGTGAAAGTGTGAGAAACACAAAAAATAATCTTTTATTTGCTTAATATTCTCTCTCTAGTGTCTTAAAATTAGTTTTATCTTTGGTGCTACTTCTTAGTAGGGCCCTACACTTCATTTGTCGATTGTCCTTCAACATTGCTTATTAAAATGCACTCTCCCTGGGCCCCAACCCAGCGCTTCTGAACCAGAGACACCAGAGAGCTCACTTTCTCCCTTGCATGCATGCACAGAGGAAAGGTCATGTGAGGACATAGCAAGAAGACGGCCATCTACAAGCCAGGAAAACAGCCCTCACCAGAAACCGAATAAGCCAGAACCTGGATCTTAGGCTTCTAGCCTCCAGAACTGGGAGAAAATAAATTTCTGTTGTTTAAGCCACCGCTCTGTGGTATTTTGTTACAGGAGTCCTAGTAGACTAAGACAATAGTCTTTTCAAACAAGTTGTTTTCTATGTACTTAGAGTTTCTTTCTTTCTTTCTTTCATTTTTTTTTTTGTATTTATTTTTCTTTTTCTTTTTTTAAAAATATAGATGGGGTCTCACTATATTGCCCAGGCTGGTCTTGAACTCCTGGGCTCAAGCAATCCCCCTGCCTCTGCCTCCCAAAGTGCTGAAGATTACAGGTATGAGCCATTGTGCCCAACCCTTAGGGTTTCTTTAATGTGTCTAGATTTCCCTGGAGTTCACATGCTGGGGACTAGTCCTTCTGATCCCCAAACCATATAGATCCGACGGCATCGGTGCTGTGCCCAGAACTCTCCAATGGCTTTGCGTATAGTTTGTAATAAAATCCAGAGTCCTTGCCATGACCAGCATAACATGACCCCTGCCTGCTGCTCCAACTTTACTTCCTAACTCTTCATCACTGGTCACTGCTTTTCTGTCCTCAAGCACATTCCCACCTCAGGGCCTTTACACTTACTGTTTCCTCTGTTTGGAAGGCCTTTTCATACCATCCATGTCAAATAGTATTCCCTGACACTGTTCTTTTTTTTACCTTTCTTTATTATTTTTTCTGAGTATTTATCACTAATACTATATTATGTGTTTGTCCTTTTCACTGGAATGTAAGCTCCATGAAGGCAGAGATTTGTGTCTGTTTTATCCATTGCTGAATCCCCAAATAGTGCTGGCACATAGTAGATACATAATAATTACTGAATGAATCAATGAAACTGGCCACTAGAATTCTAATCTAGAACTGGGTAGTTTCTGTCTTATTGTTCTTTTTAAAAAAATTTAGGTTCAGAGGGTATAAGTGCATGTTTGTTACATGGGCATATTGCATATTGATGGGGATTGGGCTTCAGGTAACCCTGTTACCCAAATAGGGAACATTGTACCCAATAGGTAGCCAGCCTTAATGTTCTGCCCAAGTCAGATCCTTTATGCTGTCATTTTCAGTCACAGACAACATTTACTGAACACTTGATTTGCCAGAGAGTGCACTAGATGTTGATGAAAACGAAATTTTGGTCCCTATATTTTATAGGGTAAGAGGTATCCAGACAGAGCCCACAGAGCAGCAGCAGTGCCAAGGTCCTCTGGCAAGGGTGCTGGGCATAGCAACCCTTCCTTTGGGAGAGCTGTTTACTCACAGTGGGGCGGAGTGATTGTCAATGGTGTCCCTGGTCGCTGTAGAGAACTGGAGCTGATGAGGCCCCCAGATGGCCGCCATCCCTCCTGTCCCCAAAGACATCATGCTTCTTTGACCTCTCTGTGAGGAGGATTAAATGAGAATGTGTTGTGCTAGGCCCTACCACAGGCCCAGAGGAAACAGGGCCAGATGGTCTCTTGAGGCCCTTTCCAGCCTCTTGACTGTTCTTCTCTGTGACTATGCTGGGGCTTCCTGGCCATGCCACTTACAGGCAAGAAAACAGTCCCTGGCGGGTGAGGTCCTTGCTGGGGTTGCACCAGGTGTTAGCGTGGACAAGACTGGGTCAAAGTATTGCCCCCTTACCATTTCACAGACTGGAGGCACGCACCCCAAGCAGGCTTGGCCGCATCGCCTTGAAAATATTTTCCTTGGTGTGTCGATCAGACCTTAAAACTTGTGTCTAGTCATTGTCCAGATAAACTGGGCACCATGTGCAGCAGGACTTGGGGAAAGGGGAGGCCACTGTGTGTGCACCTTATCACTTTGGCTTCGGGTGAGGTTCTAGTGTCCACCTGTACACTTGCAGTCAGCAGAGCTCAGGGGAGTCCCAGGTCCTGCTGCTCTTTTCTTAATAGTAATTACAAACACTCAAAGGCAGAGGAGAGGTTACAGACTTTGGAGTCAGTTGGCCCTGGATTCAAGTCTTACTTTCTCCATCATACCTTTGTGCTTTGGTCTAATTCCACAGCCTCTCTGAGCATTGTTCTCTTGCCTCTAGTATAGGGATCAGGTCATCCTCTCATTTTAGTTTTCCCTTCTCTAAGCCATTGGGCCTCAAATATAGTTGATCAAAAACCAGCCTCCTCATGTGGCTTTGTGTTGTGTGGGAAGCCGGACTCCAGTTTCCCGCCAATGCTAGAGATGTAAATCAGTGTCAAAAACAAAATACCATGGTTGGCAGGGCCATCTGGAAACCCTAATGGACTCCACTTTGAGAACCACTGTTCCAGGCATTTGTTCCCTTTTTTTTTTTTTTTAAAGGATGAGTAGTACAATTCAGGTTTAGGTACATAAGTGGTCATCATACAGGTGAAGTTTGGGCCTCCCATTGGTCCTCACTTTACCTGATTTAGGATCAGATACCCTTATTGATGTTATATGCCCACTCCCTCCTCTGCCAGTGTCCTACTACTGCCAATCCCTTTCTTGTAGTAGTATGATAAATGTTCATAATGTCCCCACTTATGAGTGAGGACATGAGGTGCTCAGTTCTTTGTTTCTGTGATAGATCACTGAGTATGATAGACTCTAAATCCATCCAAGTTGCTGTAGAGTCCATAATTTTGTCCTTCTTTATGGCTGCATATTTCATCATTTGCTCATTTTAACCTGTTGAACCTATACATTGGACATTGGCTTTGGGGGCCCTGGCAATAGGAAGCCGTTGTCTTTGTATGTCATTGCAGAATTGAGAAGAGTTTATTTTAGCTGGATTGTTGTTTCTGTGCCTTCTCCCATACCTAAAATGAGCCTTGGCTTGCATTTGTAGAATCTGTCCCCAGATCAAAGCCCACTGTTCAAGTCCCTCATTTGTTCTAAGAAGAGGTTGAACTCCCAGTGCCCATGTGACAGGTGCAGAAGTAAAATCTGTATCCATTTGTAGAGCTTAGCCAGTCCTCTAAGCTGGAGGAATAATGTGAGTGGAAGGTAAAATCAGTGTTGGTTTTGGAACCAGATAGATCTCATTTAAAAACTGGGCTCCAGGGCAACCTTCTTTCAGATCCCCTCTCGCTGTGGGAGCTTTTCTGTCTTCTTGATAAATACTACTTTCACACCTTCCAAAAAAAAAAAAAAAAAAATCTGGGCTCCAGCATTTGTTATATGGGTAATTTCAGATGCATAAGGTAATGTCTCAGTTTCCTTATCTGGAAACTAGGAATCAGAGATTATTGTGAAGACTAAATTTCATAACATTTAAAGTGCTTGGCTTTTTGATCGAACACTTACTGACTACCTACTGTGTGTCAGGCATGACTACTATATGCTGGTTCCAAGACTGGTATCTGAGAGGAAAATGGACCAGTGGATAAGCAAACCCCTGTCCCCTTGCTTTTGAGTTTTCTGGTTTATAATGTGCTTTCACTCACACTCTGTGATTTGATCACCATGATCATCCTGAAGGGGGCTGCCATAGGTGGGATCATCTAGATATTGTGGTTGTGGATGTTGAGTCCTGGAGAGAAGGGGTAACTTAGCCATGCTTTTGTTGCCAGGGCTTGCCTGGGCCAGACCAGACACTAGTCTCTGACATTGAGCAGGAGTTCCTTCTTCTGGACCTTCACTATTTAGAACCTCCTCCACAGACAACAGCATCAACATCACCTGGAGATAGTTAGAAATGCAGATCTCAGACCTGACCCAAATCTTCTCATTCAGAATCTGCATTTTAAGAAGATTGCTTGAGTGATCCGTGTACACATGAAAGTTGGAGGAGCTTGGCTTAAGAGAGACACAACACCTCTAGTTGAGGGTAGAATGGTGATTTGTCCCTGAGCCAGAATTCCTGTCTTTCAAAAAGAGAGTATAACTCTATTGCATGAGAACATGATGTGGTGGTGACATGGCAAAGCTCTAGGCCCCAACTGTCCAGGTTCAAGCCCTGGCTCCATCATTTATCAGCTACATGACATTAGGGGTTAGATAATCCCTCCATAGGTGTCCTTAACTACAAGATAGCTACTGAGAGTCCCCACCTTGTTTGGGTTAAATGAGATGGATGTTAGAGCCAGCGTTTTTTGAGTGCTTGCTCCAGGCCAAGTGAGGCACTCAGCGCTTCCCAAGAGCAAAGACTCATGCCTGGCATGCAGGCAGTCTTGACCAGTGCTCACTTTTTCATTACCTCATAGGACCTGAGAAAGACACTTAACACTTTCCACGGCATTCATGCAGAGAGGAGAATGGTTATTTTACAGTCCTCTAAAGCTTTGATGAGCCCCACATTGATCATATCCTTAAGTGCAAGGTCTCACATGAAAGTTTTTCCAGTGTTGGTATAATGATGAAATTGGTATCTGAAAGCTGATACTCGCTAGATATTGTGAAATGCTCTGGGAAGCTACATTTCAGCTAAACAATTCTATGATTCCCATGTCATTTATAGACAGAACAATTCCAAACTGAGTAACCATGTAAAATTATAGCATGCTTGAGCTGTCAACATTTCTAGTGATGACCACATTAAGCCACCCCATTCTGCAGGTCATTGAGCTTGCCTGAGGTCACCTAGCTGGATAATGGCAGAAACAGAGCTGGAAGAGAGGGCTTCTCACTCTCAGCCCAATGCTTCCTATTATGGATGTGTGTGTGTGTGTGTGTGTGTGTGTGTGTGTGTGTGTGTGTGTGTGTATGTGTTCTCATTCATACATTTATTCAACAAACATTTCTGGGGGTGCTTACATTGTGCTGGGTGCTGTTTAGAAGCTGGTGATGTGGCAGTGAGCAGCATGCATCTGTCCTATGGAACCCACATTCTTGTGGGAGAGCAAGGAACAGACAGAATAAAAAAGCAAGGAACAAGAGGACTCCACATGTGGATTACCGTGTAGGAGGAGATAGCCCAGAGTGCTAGCAATGGTCTGGGCTAGACTCATTGGACAGGACTGCCAGGGAAGTCATTCCAAGTTGGTGCATTGGAGACAAGCTCTGAACAAAGACAGCCATGGAGGTGTGGGGATAAGAAGCTTCCAAAAAGAGCCAACCTGCCCACCCCCACCCCACCTCCAACTCCTGGCTCTTACTCCTGGTACCTGCTGTCACAGGTCGCATTTCCCAGAAACAGACTCAGGAATGGAGTTCTATCTGTGTGCAGGAGGTTTACTGGGAAGCTGGGGAGAGAGGCAGGGAGTCAAGTCAGTGGGTCCTAGGGATGGGGTAGGAAGGGGAGCCTCCTGGAGAGCCGAGACCGCAGAGGGAGGGTACCACTAAGCCAGCTCAGGGATCTCTGCCTCATGGGAGGGTTGCACAGTGTTGGCCAGAAACCCAGATTTTTAATGTCAACTCTGATTTTTATCTGACTTCAGACTTTTATAAAATACTGTGTATTCCAGATAAAACATACCCATGGACTCGATTTTAAAGAACTGCACTACAGGCAACTCTGGTGCAGTGGGAGGGATTCTAGGTGAATTAGGAGACTGACCAAGGTGCAGGGTGCGAGCAAATGTCACTTTAGGAGCCTGAGTTGGCACTTTCTGCTCTAGGGTCTTGGGCAAGCCACATGTTCTTTCTCAGCTTCCATGTCTTCATCTAAACCTACCACCCTGAGTGGGGCACTCAGTATGGGAATTTGTGGCTCCAGTGACTCAGCCACTGTTGAGCAATGGTTCTCAACCTTGGTTGCACACTTGAATCACCTGAGGAACAAACATGTCCCCACAAGGCCGCACCTCAGACTTATTGAACCAGAACCTCTGAGGGCGAGATACACAGTTTCCATATTTGATTTTTAATCTTCCCAGTTGAGTCCAATGGCAGCCAAACTGGAGAACCCCTGCCCTGAAGTATCTCTTAGAAATGCCTTCAGAACCTGCCATCCATTCTTAGAAATCCCCAGGGAGGGCTATTCTTCATCCTTTAAAGGAGGGAGCATATTTTGGAAATAGTCAAAAGGCAAAGTTTGTCAATTCAAGTAGGTAATGCCATTTGGATTGTTCCAAAAAAGTGAGTTTGGAGCTCTAAATGAGGATAATAAGTCTCCGGTGTGGCTAGAAATCGACTGAGGAGGGCCATTTCTTCCAAAGATTATTGTGCAACAGGGAGGGGCAGCTGGGAGTACTGCAGTCCAGCCTGGATGCTGCTGCTGGCCACCCAGTGCTGTGGCCCGCGATGACCTTCCAAGCTCTACAGCACACCAGCTGCCTTTACTAGGGTCCATAGTGACTGCCTCTCCTGAGGCTGCACAAGAACTCCTGTGTGCCAGGGCATGTTCCCTCTTTTTGGGAAATTACAGGTAAAATATGGATACTTCTCAAAGGTGTTTTCTGATGTCAGTGTTTGAAGAAGGCACAGAGCTGTCCTAGGAGTCCCAAGGCCTGTGACGTCTCTGCCTCTCCTCTCCCTCACTTCCTCTCCTCTCTCCCTCCCATCCCTCTCTCCTCCTCTATCAACTCTTGCTCCCTACCTTACCCCCCACCACAAAACACACAAATAACTTTCCCAAGAAGCCTGTGGAAAAGGCAGGTCCTGCTTTAATGTCCTGTGAATTTGAATCAATAAGTTGTAAGTGCAGCCTTGAGAACCTTCTTCGTGTTCTGCATTATGATTTGATTCTGTGGAAATAATTTAATTGCTGGAATATTTAGCATATTTATTAATGATCTAGGCCCGTGGCCTCTAATCAATCTACAGCCTTGGATTCCTTTTCCAAATAAAGCCCAGTAGTCACCCAAATGTGGAAACAGCTGCTTTGCTTGGGATGGAGGAGGGGACAGTGGGCCTGATTCAACATCCTCCTAGTCCCCCAGTCCACCGCCTCCCTCCCCAGCGGTGCCTCAGGCATCTTTCCTGGAACCTCTATGGTTCCCCAAAATAATAGAAAAACCAACTAATCTAGAATTAGGCATAAGAGGAACATGAACTTCCAGGTGATGGTAAATTGTTAAAGTTGGCAAACAGTAGCAGGGAAGAGGTGTTGTAACCAAGTCAGCCAAGGGCGGAGGAGTGGAAACAGTGATTCTCTGATTTTTCTCTTATCATGAACGTCTTTCCATGTCAGTTATATATATTTTTTAAACATGATTATTTGCATGATATTCTGTTATTGGCTCTATCATCATTTATTTAGTCATTTTCCTGATAGTCATTTAAGATGCTCCTTTTTTTGCTATTATCAATGATCATTAATAATAGCATCAATTATCAATGTTGCCACGATCAACCCTCTGTATATTCTTTAGGTTCATTTCTATTTCATTTGGGTGAATTCCCAGGAGTATATTACTTGGGTCAGAGGGAATATAAGGCTCCTGGTAGATATTGCCAAACAAAAAGGCTGTATCAGCTTACAACCCTGAACGGGGTTTTGAAAGATGAACAATTTCTGAGGTTTCATTTCCTTCTCTGTAAAACGTACATGATAGTATGACCTTGCAAGTGTTTTCTTTGGCACTGAATGGGTATGTGTCCATGTGTAGTCAAGTCTTGGCCCTGTACCTGGTGGCCTTCTCACTTTATCTTCTCTAGTGCTCAGCTTAATTGTCTTATGAGATGAGCCATGTTGTAATTATATGTTTCTTAAAAGCCCAGGGCACCTCACACCCATGCATGCACATGGAAGCCCTGATACAAATGCTACTCTCTATCCAAGACCAAGCACACTGTTTTGAATCCCGTATTTCCTGGAGCCCTAAATTCTAGACTCAGCCTCTCCCAGTGACAGACAGTTCTCAGCCCCTCACCTCTGTGATAGTGACCTAGGGATGTCACTGTACAAAAGAGAAATAAGCTTTTTACAAAATGCTGGTTAATGAGTACTAGACATGCAAATGGCTCACAGATTCTGGAAAAGGAAGGTGGTGACTCCATTTGCCACGGAGAGGGTCTCAAATCAGTCTCATACCAAAGCAAAGCATGGAACAGTGGCACAGTTCAGGGGCCAACCACGTCTAGTTGTATAGGTCATGCACTGAACAGCTTTGGGATACATCTTCACATCACTCTTCTGGGACTGCAGGGAGGTGGAGCTGCTCATGGACCAATGAATTTACAGAGATCAGATCAAAAGGAGTGAAAATTAAATGAGTTAATACATGTAAGTATTTAGAACAGGGCCTGGTATCTGGTGATCACCAATAAACATTAACTCTGATTCCTCTTCATGGGAGTTTAATGTTCTGGAAAAAACTGATCTGTCACAAACAATATAGACCAGACACAAAAATATGTTTTCTAGTTGCTCAAATCGCTTAGATATCTGAAGGTTTTAAAATGGGGATTGTGTTGTTGAGCTTGTCAGTAGGCAGGAGGTTTGCGTGAGTCTCAAGGAAGAATGCCAGGGCTAGGGTCCAGGCCACTGTGACATTAGCCATGTGATCCTGTTCTCACCTGAAAAGGAGACATTACTTTTCCTACCAAACCAGGATATTATTATCATCATCATTATTATTATTATTATTATTATCAAGCTGAAGTCTCACTCTGTTGCCAGACTTGAGTGCAATGGCATGCTCACGACCACCACAGCCTTAACCTGCTGGGCTCAGATGATCCTTCTACCTCAGCCTTCCAAGTAGCTAGAACTACAGGCACGTGCCACCATGCCCAGCTAAGATTATTAAGTTACAAAATGGTAGGTAGTCATTTTGATAATGCTAGAGAATGATTAGTGAAAAGTAAGTGGAAATTTGTATTTGAAGCAGTGGGGGAAAGATGATTCATCTCCAGGGAGTCTTTGGGGATGAAAAGAGTGTGGTATTCAGAAAAAAAAGCTCTAGGGTAGATCCTTGGTGTCTCTTTGGGCTAGTGTCTTGCATTCTATGTGTCTTCATTTTCTCTCACCTATGAAATGGGGGTAATAACACCCAAATGCTCACCTCACTGACATCTGACATGATGATGAATCTGGATTGGCATAAATGTACCTGAACATTGAAGAGTCCTAGACAATGGTGGTTTCTACTATAGCTGAAATCTGTTATCAGAGTCCACGCACCAGCTTCTTTGCTTCTGCGGCCTACTCTGAAATAGCAAGTAACCAGACTTTTATGTGGCAAGACAGAAATAAATGGATTTTAAAAATATTTGGTTTCAGTGCTTTTGTGTCATTGACAGGTGTCTGCTAGAGTTCTAGCGCCCTCCTGGAATGATCCAGGCCTAGAAACGAAGCTGTGTGTACTCGCAGTAACACCAGAAGGAAGGACAAAAGCAGCTGTCTCCCCACCCACCTACACACTGGTGCTAATTGGGCTTCTTTGTTGCCCTCCCCAAAGGCTGGGAAGGAATGTGCAGCCCAGGCGGAATTCCTCTCTGTCCCCGCCTCCCCTCTAGGTCACTACTCTGGGACCTCTTGTGCCTAAGGAGAATGAGGTAGAAGGCAGAGCCAGGAGTAACCAGTCACCAGCGAGGAAGAAGTCATTGACTCTGCTTCCCTTCCCAAAATGCAAATTACGAGGAGATATACAGGGGTCCTCTTGGTGTGTAGCAGGGAGCAGGGGCTTTGGAGCCAAGTGACTTGGGTTCCAGTCGTCATTCACTGTGCAGCCATGGTCAAATTACTCTAACCAAGGCTCTCATCTCCTTCATCTGTGAGTTGAAGACTTTTATATCTGCATCTTGGAGTTTTTATGAGGAGATTCAAGTAGCATATGCAGTCTTTGGGTATATTAGTCTGCTCAGGTTATCATAACAAAATAGTATAGCCTGAGTGACTTAAAAACAGGAATTTATTTTCTTACCGTTCTAAAGGCTGAAAGTTCAAGATCAAGTGGCTGGCATGATTGGGATCTGATGAGGACTCTCTTCCTGGCTTGCTGATGGTTGCCTTCTTGCTGTGTCCTTATGTGGTGGGAAAAGATTGAGATTTTCCCCTCTCGCCCCTTCTTTATAAGGCTGTAGTCCTATCATATTAGCACCCCGACCTCATGACTTCATTGAACTTAAAATACTTTCTTAAGACTCTATCTCTAGATATAGTCACATTGTGGATCGGGACTTTAACATGTGAATTTGGGGGAGACACAATTCAGACTTCCCCAAATAGCATCAAGGAAAGTGGAACTGGAAAAAATAATCAGAAGGAAGTAAAAATAGCAAAGAATAGAACATGAATGAGTCCCTGCTGCATTTACAAATATCACCAGCCATCTCCCAGATCCAGAGCAGTGCAGATCAGTGGGAAGATACTTGGAGTTGATAGAGAACTCCCTTTCCCAGACAAAGCAGTTTTGTGTGATGCATAGGTAGGATAGGGCTCAGGGTAGGATATTTTGAGAAACCACACTGATACCCCCCAATTTAGAGACTCTAGTGGCATAGCAGGACTGGGAGAAAATGTAGAATAGCCTTCTGGGAGCTTCCCCCCACATGACAAATACTAGCATACTGAGGTCCAGGCCAGAAGAACCTCCCATCATGCTGTTATTCTTTTTTTATCCCCATGAAAAGGTTGATAAATCATCTCTAAGGAATAAGCGAGGAATATGAGTAGAAGCAAAGAAGAGCAGCACAGTCCTTTTGGATGGTAGTCAACAATTCCTCCCATCCCTCTATGCCTAGACTGCTGTTCCCATCCAGAAACAAGTCCCTTTGAAAATGAACTGGCTTATGACTTGCTTTGTCCATAGGATGTGTTGGGAGTGACACTGGGCCAGGTCCAGGCCTGGTCCTTTTGAAGCCTGGCAGCTTATAGTTTGGTTCTTTTAGAACCCAACTGCAATGTGAAGAAATCCAGATTATCTGACTGGAGAGAGAGGTAATGTGGCAAGAAGGATCTGGAGGATGAGAGACCACATGGAAGAGAGGGAGACTTCATAGAGGAGAGTCTTGGTGCCCATTCGACAGCCTGTGAGGTGACTGTCCTGGACCATCCAGCCCCGGTCGAGCTGCCCCAGCCACACCACATGGGGCAAAGACAAGCTGTCCCCACTGAGCCCTATATTAATTCCTAACCCACAGAATTGGGAGCAGTAAAATGGTGCTTTAAGGCGCTACATTTTGAAGTAGTGTCTTAGGCAGCATTCATATCAAAATAGCCCTTGCACCCTGAAGCCAATACTCAAGGTTGGTGAACACCTGGCCCAAGGGAATGTCCTAGTGCAGAGTGAACAACAAAGCCTGGAGACTAGGATGTGGACAAAAGCTGCCCAAGGGCCAGTCCCATTCTCTTTCTCACCTTGCTCCAGCAGCCAAAGGACCAGACACATCATGGATATCTATCCCTCTAGCCCTGTTCTAAGGGAAGGAATCACACAGTGCCCAAGAAATAGGGAAAGTAGGGCCTAAATTAAATCTACCTATATTATTTGTATGTACATATAGTATATATATATACACATGTGCGTACACACACACACACATACACACACACACACACACATTGAGAAACAACTGATTTGAGCAAAAGATGAGGAACAAGAAAAAAAATACGAGACTGTTATGACTTTGTATCCCTGCCAGATTCATATATTGAAACCTGTTTCCAATGCAAAGTATCAAGAGGTGTGGCCTTTAGAAAGCAATTAGGTCATGGAGGGGGAGCCCTTATGAATGGGATTAGGGTCCTTATAAAAGAGGCCTGAAGGAGCTTGTTGTCCCCTTCTGCCATGTGAGGATACACAGCAGGCACCAATCTGATGGTGCCTGGATCACGGACTTTCCAGCCTCCAGAATTGTAATAGCTAAATTTCTGTTGTTTATAAATCACCCAGTCTAAGGTAATCTATTATAGCAGCACAAATGGACTAAGACAGACCTAGGCAAAAACTCCCCTTCCCATCTTTTTTCTCACCAAACATAAAGGAAAATAATATGGCAAAAAGAAAGATATAGAAAGAGTTTGCTCTGGAAAAACATTTACTCTAGTAAACAGAAAATAGTTGTCTTAACCAACTACTTTTATAGTGTCAAGTAAATAATAAGAAAATAGACTTTATGAAACAAGAAAACAAAGGTGAGATAATAAACAGTAAGTGAAAGGCATTTGACACAATAAATTGATGGGATTAGTAACTGCAGAACCTAGAACTAATTGAAAATAGCAAGGAGTAGAACTATCACTGCAAAAATTAGTGACATGGTGGGGAAGCTTGGAAAAATTACCTAAAATACAGAGGAAAAGGGCCAAGGGCAAAATGATGTAACAAGAGTAATAGTTATGAAGAAGAGACAATTGAGATACAATGTACCATAGTTGGTGATCTTCAAAAGGACAATGGAGCAAATAGAAGAGGAAAATTATGGCAACGCTTGTCACAAGAAAGCATATCTGATATTAAGAAATCATCAATTTGCTGAAAGGGCTCACCAGTAGAGAATGAGAAGTTCAGTTCAGCAAGTATTTTTTTAAAACTTGTACTTTGTATTTGGGTACTGTGCTAGGAAATCAGGATACCAAGAAAAGCAATTTGGAAATAGAGCCTGTCCTCAGGAAGACTGATGTTAAACATATAATTGCAATAATTACTGAGTGTTATGGGAGATGGAGAGGGTTCTCTGGGAGCACATGGTGGGGAGGGTTGGGAGTCAGCTAGCCAAGTCCCATCCCTCTTGCCCATTTGTATTTAATCTCTGCTCCTATCCCCAGCCCAAGTCAGCTACTAATCTACTTTCTGCCTCTATAAATTTGCCACTTTTGCATATTTCATTTAAATACAGTATGTGGTCTCATGTCTGGCTTCTTTTGCTTAGCATGATGTTTTGGGCCTCCTTCATTCTTGAAGAATGTTTTCACTTGATATAGAGCTCTGGATTTACTGGAGGTCTGGGGGTTGGGGGTGGGGAGCAAAAAGCCAGAATTATCTTTTGGAGGGCAAGCCTCTTGTAGTATACTCAGAATTTGTTCCTCTGGATTAAACAGTCAATCAAAGTTTGTATCTGGAAGTTTCAAGAAGGTTTTGTTATGATTTGTGAGTTGTGGCAAATAGATGACTGGTTCTTTCATCATGACATTGCACCTGCCCACCCCGTGCTGAGTATTCAGCAGTTTTGACCAAAAACAGCATGACTCCCATGCCCCACACTTCCTATTCACTGATTTTGTCCCAAGCAACTTTTTTTTTTTGTTTCCCCGATGAAGAAAGTCCTCAAAAGGAAATGTTTTGCTGATGTAGAAGAGGTGAAACAAAAATGGCAGAAGCACTAAAAGGCATCAAAATTGATGAGTTCCAAAGCTTTTTTGAGCACTGGAAAAAGTTTCTTGATATGGGTATTGTATCAAACGGAGAGTATTTTGAAGGTGACTGAATTTTAAGCATGTAAGAATAAATAAATTCTGGTTTTGGGGGGGTCTCCCCTCGTAGTTATGCTTTTTTTCTTTCAGCACTTTAAGGATGTTGTTCTATTGTCCTCTAGCCACCAATTTTTTTATGGGCAGTTACTTGAAATTTGATCCTCTGTATGTGATATGTCATTTTTCTCTGGTTGTTCACAAGAGTCTTTATCTTTGGCTTTTAGCAGTTTTTAAATGATGTATCTAGGCATAGTCTCTTCACATTTTACCTGCCTGGCATCCACTGATATTCCTGAATCTATATTTATATCCTTTACAAAAATTTGGAATTTCCAGGTGATATATCTTCAATTTTTTTTACCCTTATTCTCTTTCTTTTATTTTTCCTGAACTCCAAATACATGTATGCTAAATCATTTGATTTTTGTCCTACTAGTCCCTGACTCTGTTCATTTTAAAAATTTTATTTCTCTCTGTCCCTGAGACTGGATAATTTCTGTTGATACAATCTTTGAACTCACTGGCTCTTTCCTCTGTCATCTCCATTATTTTGTCAAGCCTATTCCAGTGAATTTTTATTGCAGATATTGTGTTTTACAGTTCTAGAATTTCCATTTGGTTCTTCTTTTATGGTTCATACTTCTTTGCTGATGTTTCCTATCTGCTCATTCATTGTAAGTTTATTTTCTTTTATGTCACTGATTGTAGATATAATAGCTGCTTTAAAATCTTTGTCTGCCAATTCTAATACCTGGGTTATCTTGGTGTTGGTCTTGGTTAATTGTCTTTATTTTGGATCACATTTTCTTTTCTTCACATATCAAGTAATTTTAGACAAGCATGTCAAGAATCCTGGGCACTGTTAATGTTCAGTGGTATAGACTATGGATTCTTTTATATTCTTCCAAATAGTGTACTGATGTTGTTTGCTTTGGTAGGCTATTAACCTGGTTGGATTCAAGCTGAAAACTCACTCTTTTGAGTAGCAAATTAAATACCAATCAATTTATGTGTTCTTAGCAAGACTTCTTTGAGTCTGATATGTGCATGTTGGTTGAGGGTCCAAAGACTTGGGTAGAATTTTTACACAAAATTTTAGGATACATTTCTGGATCTCTTTTCTGGATCTTCCATTCACTTCCTGTGATTGCTACTACTGGAGTTTCAGCCACCCCCAAAGTGCTGTGGCCTTCCATTAGTTTAAAAGTTGTAACAATGTAGAACTCACCCCCTTTTTGAGTGTCAGCTCCCATCCAGAATCAACTTCCTTTAGGTTTTCACTTTCCAGTGTTTTTAGACCCTTGTATTTTGTTTTGTTTTTTGAACATATGATCATCTGAAGAAGGGCCAGTCCAGTAGGAACTTACTCAACTATACCAGAAGCGCAGATGAGTTTAGCATCTGGTAAGACATAGAAGAAAAATGTATTAGTACACTAGAAAGTAGAACTGGGGAAATTGGCAAATTATTAACATGAATCACAGAGAGATGATAATATGAAAAACACTAAAAAAGGAAACAAATCTACAATATGTCTAAGAACAATCCCAAAATGAGATATTTGAGAAAATGGAGAAGAAGCAATGTACAAAAAATGACTGAGAACTTTTAGTAATTGAAGACATCTATAAAGCAATCACAATGATCCTCAGGCAGGATAAATGAAACTAAAACTATACTGTGAGAATTGTGGTGAAACTGTAGACAAATGAAGATCTCGAAATAACTGAAGAGGAACAAGTTGTCTACAAAAGAAAGATGATCAGATTGACACAAATCTCACAACAAAAGAAGTGCAGCCTCTATCACTCCCATGAAAATTACTTTCTTTGAGAGAAAATAATTGTTAACATGGAATATTTCACCTAGTTAACCAATCATTCAAAAATAATGATAGAATAAGACATCCTACAGAATAACCTTCAGGAAGAAGGAAGCTGAATCCAGAAGTGAGGAAGAGAGAATAACGTTGGACAAAGAAATTGGTAAACATATGAATAAATATAAATATGCATTCACTTTTTAAAACAACAATAGTCACAAATTTGAGAGCATGAAAACCAGGTAGAACTAAAATATTCAACAATAATAGCTTAAAGGTGAAAAGGGTTTTGGGGGGTATTTAAACATTTTAATGTTCTGGTAATACTCATCCAAAGAATACAGCTAACTTCAGACTTTGTATGCATTTAAAAATTTTAAGGTTAGAAGGTACAGAGAAACATTAGAATGTACAACTAAAAACAGGATGTTAAACTAAAGTTTTGATGGAGGCACCATCAAACAAAATATGTAAATAAACAAAATTCATAAAAAGATGTAATAATATGCTACTTTCAAAATGGAGTGCTGGATCAAAATGAAGAATTTACAAAGGAAATATCTGATACCCACTTCCATGACTCTGACACCCATCAGTCAGATCCAGCATGTAAAAAGGTATCTGAATGAGTATTTTGAAGAGAGAAATTTTTAAGGAGGATTTTTGAAGAGTCCCTGAAGTCTAGTACCCTAAGGAGAGAGAGATGAAAGAGTACCTCATCTCTTGCAGGCCAGGCACAGTGGCACATGCCTATAATCTCAGCACTTTGGGAGGCCAAGATGAGAGGATTGCCTGAGCCCACAGATTTGAGACCAGCCTGGGCAACTTGGCGAGAACTCATCTCTACAATAAATCCAAAAATTAGCCAGCCATGGTGGCACATACCTGTAGTTTCAGCTACTTGGAAGGCTGAGGCAGAAGGATCACCTGAGTCCTGCAGTTCGAGGCTGCGGTGGCTGTGAGCATGCCACTGTACTCCTGCCTGGGTGACAAAGTGAGACTCCAACTTAAAAAAAAGAGTACTAGCCGGGCTCGGTGGCTCAGCCTGTAATCCCGTGCCTTTGGGAGGCTGAGGTGAGTGGATTGCCTGAGCCCGCGGGTTCTAGACCCGCCAGGGCAACTTGGCGAGACCTCATCTCTACAATAAATAAATAAAAAATCAGCCGGGCGTGGTAGCACGCGTCTGTAATTCCAGCTACTTAGAAGGCTGAGGCGGAAGGATCACCCGAGCCCAGCAGGTCTAGGCTGCGGTGACTGTGAGCGGCCACTGCACTCCAGTCTGGGTGACAGTGATACTCCAACTCAAAAAAATAAAAAAAAAAAAGAGTACTTTATCTCTCAATTCAACCTGTAGTGTTTGGGACTGGGGTGGGGGGGGGAGCTTCAGGTGGATGGCTCAGAGAGCCTGATTTTGTCTCCTGCCATTAGGAGACATCTGCTCTGATGTTTGGCATAGGCCCAAGAAGCTCAAGTGGCCTTTGGCAGGGAAGATGAAGTAGAGGATGGCATTTGGG